>CABEEJ010011222.1:0-11652 GCA_901482245.1 Timema douglasi | reverse complement strand
CGCCATCAGTCTCAACATAAGATGTAAACATAAATTAAGATTATTTAAGTAGTTTAAAAGTTTCACAGCTACCATTCTGAGAAGAGAAAAAAATTATTGGGATGTTAGTATAACGAGTGAGGTATTTAGGTTGAGACACCAGAATATTCTGAACACAAAGAATTACAAAAAGATGTGTTAAACAAAAGTATTTTAAGGGGAAATTGAAAATCACTAGTTATATTTGATTTGGTGAACGTCCTCAAGGTTATTTTAAGCTTTGTTTTTTTTAACTAAAAATTGAAAATCACTAGTTATTTTTAATTTGGTAAACGTCCTCAAGGTTATTTTAAGCTTTGTTTTTTTTACTAAAGCCTATACATTTTAAAACGGAATCTTATTCTACACTAAAAAACAAACAACATTTGCTCACATTTTTACTTTCTCACTATCTTGCAGGTAGAGAAAGTATTGTGATCATTAAAAAATTGAACTTGAGATTTTGATGAATTATGACGTTTCATGACCACCCGAAACCGACAAAGTGGTTGTTGAATCTCGATCTGTCTGGCTGTCTGTCTGTGCCTGAGAGTAGAGCCTAAACTTTTTAACTAATCGGGCTAAAACTTGGTGTATAAGGCTTTCATAGGGTTGCCCTGAAAAGTTTTTGGAAATGGATATCTAACACTAAATTAAAAGGTAGTTTACTGAAGGGCGAAAAGAGATCAAATCGATTTTATCAAAACCAGCTGTAATGATTTTTATTAAATTAAATTTCTTAACATTCATCAATATTATAGGCAAAATGGCAACCCTCAATTTTTCGTCAAAATGACTTCCGATCTTATGCATAAACTCTAATTTTTTATCATATCTCCGTAACTCTTTGATATATGAAATTACTTATCATTGAAAATAAGGTATATTTATATTATTAGCTCCACGTCCTACTACCCGTACGGCTTATACGCACTCACGCCAATGTGTAGTGGTAGGGTGACTTGAGATAAAATGGATGATCTACAGTTTAACTCGGGATCCGAATCATCAGGCATTCCACACATGCACAAGTTGCGATTAATACACGTCTTGTCAGAGTTGAAGGAAGGGTTTGGTAATCAGATAAATCTGCGTCTGGGCCCAGGATTGAACCCCAGCACTCAGCACAGAAGTCTGATATCTTACCCTTAGAGCACCAGGTCACCTGTCTATTAATAGTAAAAATCTTTTATTTGTAACATATTCTTATAACCCAATAATTTTCAGGCGTTACACAAATATTTATTTTTTATTTGATTGAACACTAAAGGTAAAGTATTCCGACCGTCAAAAAACTATAAACTGAGATGTTGATGGATGTCAACGTCTGATGACCCCCCGAACCTTAAAAATTGTTTTTTGCAATGCCATTTTTCTGTGTGTCTGTATAACCCTAAAATTAAGAGTAATTTACATAAGGGCGAGAAGAGAAAATATCTTTTTCTCAAAATCGTCTCTAAAATTTTTGATTAGAATTCGTATCTAGGCGTTTATTAAGATTATAAATAAAAATATTTTTTTCAATATCTCATGAAAATGAATTAAGGGCACTTTAGAGAAGCGAAAATTTCAGTATCTCTGCAACTATTTGAGATACTAAACAACTTATCATTGCAAAATTGTAGCAATATTAGAAATAAATAAAACTTTTATCTGAAATATATTTTTATAAAACCAATAGTTTCAGAAATATTGGTAAATCTAATATTATATTTTGGGACCTTTTGTTGTACAGAGATACTACTTATGTTATAATACAATAATTCTCTAATTCCATAGAGTAAATTAAATATTAGTAAATCTTTCAAAAATTGTATGTTCTTTTTCCTTTAACCTCTTAGGAGAAATGTTTGTACAGCAATGATCTATCTCTATCATTTTAGACTCAATAGTCAATATTTACATTTTTTATTGGTCAAGCGCTTGTCGTATTGAGCTCGATTGCTAAGGACGGGGATATTGAGGTTCGAATCTCAGTCGGGTAATTGGGGGTGGGGGGGTCCTTAATGGTTTTCCTCTCTTTCTCTCTCTCTCTCTCTCTCCACGTAAATGCGGGTTCACTTCCTCTAATTCAACCTTCCCAATTCCTATTCCAATGGTGTAATTGGTACTTAAAGCGTATAGCCCAAACGGGTAGTAAGACGCGGTGCTAAATATTATTATTTTTGGTCAAAATAAATAAATGAGGAATTTAATAGCAATGCGATTATAAAATGTAGAAAATTTTAACTCCAAGCTGAAATTTTAATACAAAGTGTTGACCCTTGTTGACCCAATATGTATCTATTTTATTGGGTCAAATATACAAATAAGGACTTTTAATTATTTTTTGAAATTGAAATTAGGGTGACCTGGCGGTCTAGGGGTAGGGTGTCAGACTTCTATGCTAGTGGCCCGGGTTCAATCCTCGGTCCCGGCAGTGATTTAACTGATTACCAAACCCTTCCTTCACCTCTGACAAGACATCTTTTGGCTGTGGGGAATGTCAGGCCTCCAACGTGATTCGGATTCCACGTTAAACTGTAGGTCCTCCATTTCATCTAACAATCACCCTACCATTACACATTATGCGTAAGTGCGTATAACCCGAACGGGTAGTAAGACGCGGTGCTAATAATAATAATAATAATAATAATAATAATAATAAAATATTAAAAATTTCAAACCACGAGTCTACAAATGTTTTACGAAGTATGGTTCAATTTATCTTGGGTTTGCTACTGTATATTATCTAGTTTCACATATATTACGAGTTTTAAATAAATATTTGAACGAAAAATTCCGTGTGGAGTTCACTACCATTTATTATTTATTTGACATCAATTTTTGTAGATATTTTAACTTATACTAGTGTGTTTTTGCAGCGATGGCTGCAAATTATTGCACTACAATGCTTTTTTAACTTTGTATTGGGAAAGGATCTATCTAATAAGCCCTCACTCACTTTTTAGTTAATAATTAACTCGTCAAAGGCTATCAACTCTCCTTTGACATATAATTCTCTGTGTGTAATTTGAATAAAAACTTATATTTTCCCCCTCCACGACCCGATGAGAACTTTAAAATGACCCCTTTCCTAGATATTTTCGCTGCACCAAACCACATAAGTAACAATTATTGAGCTGATATTATTTTAAACAAAGATAAATAATTTATTTACCAATATACAGCTATACACAGATCATGCTTTTCATGGTGATGTAAACAAAGAATGATTGTACAGATGAACCACTGCCCACACAGAAGGAAACGGTGGAAAATTTGCTAGGAAAATTGGGGTTTATTCTTAGGCCACTATTTCTACCGGCATCTTGATTACTTAATCTTTAAAAATGAGTGTCTGTTTGTCAGATTCTGTTCAGTCATTTCCTTCTATTTCCCATTACTGGAAGTGGGCTTATCAAAACTATAATATTAAAAGGAAGGGTAGGTCTCTGTGTTTGTTTGTGTGCGATGCCCAGCCAAACCTACGGCACGCAGAGAGCTGAAATTTTTAACATTGGTAGAACTGGGGGTCCGAATGCACCTTGAAGCAATATTTTTAAATTTTTAATTATTTTTTTAACTAGGCTAATTTTAACGAATTTTTGGTGGGTCATGGGCAACGCCATGTGGGATTGCTTGTTATATATAAAATAGAAAGAATGATTACATATGATAGTGGAAATGAGAGTTTAAGTGTTTGAATGTGTGATTATATAATTGTTTGGGTAATTCTGAAAATGAGAGGGTGAGTATGAAAAAGGAGTATGAGTGTGAGAAAGTAGTGTGAGGTTTGAGAAAGTGATTGTAAGAGACTAATAAATTGAAAGATATCTAGTGAGTGTGAGCGATTGATGGTGAGAGTATGTGTATGTGCTAGAAAGAGAAATACTAGGAGAAGAAAAAAAATATGTGTGTGTGTGTGTGTGTGTGTGTGTGTGTGTGTGTGGAAAGAGAATGTGTGTGTTTGTGAGGAAAGAGATTATGTGTGAGAGAAAGATTGTGGGAGGGAAAGTGAAAGAGAGTGTGTGAAAGAATGATAATATGTTTGGTAGAATGCGTGATAAAGTGTGTGACAGAGTGTGTGTATGAGAAAGAGAGAGTGTAAAATTTTGGGAGAAATATTGTGTAAAAGAGATATAAAATATGAGGGCGTGTATGATAGAGAGTTTGAGAGAGAATGAGAAAAGATTATATTATAGAGAGGGGTTTATAGTGTGTGTGCATGTGTGTGTGAGAGAGAGGGAAGGGATTGTGAGAGTGTGTGAGAGCGTGAGTGAGCCTGATAGAGAGATAATTTGAAAATATAGATGTGGTAAACAATTATTACGGTACTTTGAAATATAATTCCCTCAAAATTATCAACTTGCAAACAAAATTGAACTTATTGTATTTGTAAGAATGGGAAAAGATAAATGGGGTACATAAAACATTACTTTAAATTCCAATATCCTCAAAATTAAGCGACAAAATGAAAACTTAGATTAACATATGAATTTTTATTGTGTTAATATTTGCTAAAATGAACATCAAAACCATTTATTAGAAAAAAAACCCATCAAAACTCATACCTAAAATGGCTTCTTTTAAACCTTATTCAATATTTTTTTTTAATATATAAATTATAATACATACCAAAACATATTTAAACATAATTTTATCATTTGCTAAACAAAACGTAGACGATATTATCATGAATTTAACAATTTAAATTCTTAATTTTTGGATTATGCTCAATATTATTGATTTAAATGCTAATTAATCATAAGACCATTCCAATAGAAAATAAAATATTCTCTAATTTAGGCATCTCAATTTAGTTGTTTTATGACCAGCATACAAAGAGAAATATTCATCCAAAGAGAAAATTGTGATGTGTTTGGTCCAACAAATAAAGATTGAGCTATTATTTCTTAGACAAAGAGATATATTTTATTCAGAGATTTATTGCCATACAGCAAATAACGGTTTCCATGGTGACTAAACAAAGAATTAAAAAATGAAAATTCTCTGTTAAATAGGGGTTTCGTGGAAAAGTACTATTTTTTCCGACATCTTGGATTCCTAACCTTTAAAATGAGGGTTCGTTTGCCAATATCTGTTCAATCATTTCCTCGTAATTTTTATTACCGTAAAAGAGCCTATCAAATTATACATATATAGAAGGATTTCTTATGGAAATATTTATTCAAGAATTTTGTATTATTTATGATATTCTTTATTACGTTGAATGTATTATTATTTGTAAAGTTACTTTAATAAATGTTAAAATGATGACCATTAACTTTGATAAACCTATAATATAAAAAAAAAATATTCTTGAATAAGAATTGTTATAGAAAATTGAAAATATAAATATATTCCAAAATTGTTATTAAATTAAAATATGTAAGAAAAAATGGTTTTTTTTTAGAATAAAAGGCCATTATAAACATTATAAGATTTTATTTCAAAAAATAAAGTTGACCTTGAAATAACATTGAAGTCCACCCAACTCTTTTTCCTCTAAAAAAAAACTTTTGTTCGAAACAATATTTTCTAAAATGCTTCATATTCAGATTATCCTGGTGTCTCAACTTAAATGCCTCATCGAGTATAGCCCCTGCAATCCCTTTTAACTAAACACGTATCTACTGTTACGCCTGTGCGGTGTTTCACTATAAATAGAGAGGGGCAGTGACCACGTTGCTAGCAGTGTGATGTAAGGTTGTGACTGGCATTAGGTCTCAATAAGAAACTCGTGGCTTGATTCAGGCTCAATATGGCGGCTGAGAAGCGACGCTCCAACATGAAGGCGCATCAATAGAATTAGCAAGGGGATCAAATTTTGAGAAAGGTCAGATATGTTGTTCTGGGGATCAGCACACAGGGGTAAGTGCCCTCAAGCTACGTGGTCATTCAAGTTAACCCTTCATGAATAGTAGATTAATTTTGTTTAGCCATTCAAATGTTATGTAATTCCATTCGTTTCGGTTTAATGTTTCTGTTTGTAATGTTTAGTAATATGATATATCCTAATGAGCCATAGGTGATATGGCTACAAAAGAGATATTTAGAAATGTTGATTAACTTACAACAGAACAATGAAAATAATATGTAATTAATCTGTTTCCATAATAACAAAAAAAGGATTAAGACAATTTGGTTTCCAATCTTCCAAACATTATAGTATTAAAGCATACTGAAGCCTGAGAGCCTTATAAATATAGAACATTTTTGAAACATGCATGTGTTTAATGAATTGTGTTTTCTAAACTAGTTATTAATATACCACACCACTGAAATTATAGCCGTTTCAATTTTATTAGAGATTGGCTTTATATAGTCCTCAAAATTAAAACTTTTTCTAAACAGGTATAATCTGGTTATTAAGTATAAAATATGTAAAATTAAATGTTGTCTAGTTGAATCCTATTTGAATCGTGCTACACTCATCACTACCATGCCAGGCCATTCGCTTATTTACATTGATGTGGTAGGTATAGATGATGAACTAGAATTTAGAGAAAGTGCATGCATTTTTGATAAAGAATGAAAGACCATTTAATAAAAAAACGCCTCAATACAATATCTTGGGACTATAACCCTAAGCCTCTTTGCATCAACAAGCCAGACAATACGAGACTATAAATTATCGGTGGTTTCATCGTTTGAGAGAATCTACTTGGACTCGAATGCTGGTGTAAGAGAGAGTGGGGTCAAGTCCTGGTTGGTTGTAAAGATTGTATTATTTCTTAAATATTTTCTCACTTTATCTTCCCACAAATGCGAGTTCATTTCCTATAATTTAAACCTTACTTATCTTTACCATACAAATGTAAATATGAAGCCAGCGCGAACAAAAATAAGATGAAATAACGCTTTTGTCAGCGTGACCATCAGTGCAGATTAATGATCAATCTTTATTTTAGAAATAGATCTTTGTTTCACCATTTGAGGTTGATACCAATTTAAAAAAATATATGATATAGATATTCATATTTTATGAAACCATATCAGAAAAGATTCTCTCCTGAAAGGATTTTACTATGTGTTTAATATTGTTTAAGTCCCTAATGATCTCATTATACTGCCGGACCTATAAACAAAAATAATAATAAATATTAGCATTGTAAATATCCGATCAGAGATGGGCATTTTTTTTTTCAATTTTGAAGAATTTATTTTACATTTAACTGACTGCATATAAACACAATTTGGTTAAACCACATAACCAAATTATTTTCTGTATAATAGGCCTACCCAAGATTTAAGTTTATTTTCTGATATATATAAAGTATTATGATCGAGAAAATTTTACACCTCAAGATTATGATAGATTTTTAAACTTTATTTTGTCCCGTATTCAAAAATGAGGGTTTTTTAGTTATGTATGTTCCTCTGTCTGTACCTTGGGCTACAGCTGGATATATTCGATGGATTTCATTCAAACTTGACATTTAAATATTATATGGAAATGGTCTAGTACTACAATAAACCGCTTTGTTCCTCTTGTGTGAAGATATGCTTAGGGACCACATTTACAAAAAAAAAAGTATCTATAGCACAATCCAATTTTACATTGTTTTCTTCTTCTTTGAATTTATTACTAGCAACACTTATAAAAAACGAATAAACGATTTTTTATGTTTCACAGTGTTCATTCCGTTTGAAATTATCCACATTATCAACCGTTGGATAAAAAAAATGTGCATCTTTATCAGTGGTTTGGATACCACTTTATTTATCCCGTTTGAAGTTATCCCTAGTAAAAACCATTGGATAAAAACAAATTTGTATCTTTATCAGTGGCTTGGATATAACTTTTTTTTATCCTGTTTGTAGTTATCCATAGTAACAGACCTTGGATAAAATAAAGGGAGCATCCTCATCATTTTACTATATACCTTTGTGTTATTTCCATTAATTGAAGTTAGTTATTACTTTTTTTAAACACTGTGTCTTACTTCCCGCTCAGGCTCTTCATCTATATACTAATTATGCATTTTGTTAGGGATAAGGAAGGTTTAATATAGAAAAAAAAGTTACCTGGATCTACGTGGAAAGAGAGTGTAAAACAATTGAGGAAAAACAACCCTCAGTACACCGACCTAGATTTGAACCCCGATTCTCCCGGCACTGCTAGTCTAGTTTAGTGCGAGAGTGACTCCCTAAGAGTATTCAGCCAATGATTCAGGTAAGTTATCATTAGTGACAACACATTGAGAGTAACCTTGTCTAGTCTTCACCACTCCAATATAAACCAATGAAGGGCAAATGGAACTGTTACCAAGCACAGAGATTTTCTTAGACTAAATAGTGATAACACATTGAGAGTAACCTTGTCTAGTCTTCACCACTCCAGGATAAACCAATGAAGGGCAAATGGAACTGTTACCAAGTACAGAGATTTTCTTAGACTAAATAGTGATAACACATTGAGAGTAACCTTGTCTAGTCTTCACCACTCCAGGATAAACCAATGAAGGGCAAATACAACTGTTACCAAGCACCGAGATTTTCTTAGACTCAAAAGTGACAAAATTATTAGACGGGCTTTTAGTTGTTTATTTTTCATCTTTGCTTCTTACTACCTGTCCAGATTACACACAGACTTATATATGTTAATTACTCTAATAAGGCGTGGATATGGAAGTAAGTTCCTTAGAGATAATTTAACCGCATCTGCGTGGAAGGAGAGTGGGAAACATATTTTGTAAAACCCACACCTCAGTAGACCCGATCAAGATTCGAACCCCCATAGTCCTGTCATCGGCAGGCCAGTCAAACACGAGAGCGATGCCAAAGATCATTCAACCACTGGGACGAGCAGATGGTCCAACGCCTGGCGGGTCCCCGGGACGAGACATATCATTAGCTGAAGAGGGTTGGTGTGATGATTTTAGGGATGGGTGGCTTGGCATCAGCATAATTGTTATTGGCTCGTCATGAGAAGATAAGGAAGTGCCAATTCTAGAGAAAGAGTGTTAAAAAATTGAAAACTAAAACCCATAGTGTTGTACTGTAATCTTCATTATTCATCATTATAAATTAATTTATCTTCCAGTCACATATTTTAATTAGTCTCTTTTAAATTATTATTACATTCAACAAAATAATTACTCACTCCGATGGTCTTATGGTTTAAGGCGCTACTCTTGCAAAAACTTATTAAAGGTGCAATATACTTTAATTAAAATATACCACTAGACCAGTGATCTTCATTCTTTTTCAACTCACAGCACACTGAACAAGGTGCTAAAAAAATTTCAAGGCATACCATTATTTTTTAAGAAGAGATTTTAACAATAAAAATATCAAAAAATGTCTATATTTAAAATTCTTATCTTCTGTTATTTAAAAAAAATAGTGTTATTAACGGATTTCAATTTGGTTTTTTTTCATTCCCCAATTTTCTTCTCGCTTATTTTCGACCTTTAGTTAAACTCCTGCAGTACCACTGCTGACACTTCGTGGTGCACCGGTTGAGAAGCGCTACACTAGACTGATACATTTATCCGTCTGACAAACTTTGTGGAAACAGAAGTGTTTATTAGCTGTTTCTTTCATCGTATTTTACTAATCGTGTGAAATATAATCATTTCCATCCATCTGATTTGGTTTGCCAGTATAGAGAGATCAAGGCTTGAACTCCAGTCGGATGTATTGAAGATGTTTTTCCTTAATAATTGTTCAACTCTAGCGCCACTTTACCCCCATACAAATGTCATAATCCTCTAAAATTGTACCTTCTTCACTCCTTACCCATTTATATAATTAAACTTGAACACCCTGTGTGGGTGGTAAGACGTGGTGCAAACAACAACAACAACAACAAATAATATACTTTAATTAAAATATACCACTAGACCAGTGATCTTCATTCTTTTTCAACTCACAGCACACTGAACAAGGTGCTAAAAAAAATTCAAGGCATACCATTATTTTTTAAGAAGAGATTTTATCAATAAAAATATCAAAAAATGTCTATATTTAAAATTCTTTTCTTTTGTTATTTAAAAAAATAGTGTTATTAACGGATTTCAATTTGTTTGTTTTTTATTCCCCAATTTTCTTCTCGCTTCTTATCGACCTTAAGTTAAACTCCTGCAGTACCACTGCTGACACTTCGTGGTGCACCGGTTGAGAAGCGCTACACTAGACTGATACATTTATTCGTCTGACAAACTTTGTGGAAACAGAAGTGTTTATTAGCTGTTTTTTTCATCGTATTTTACTAATCGTGTGAAATATAATCATTTCCATCCATCTGATTTGGTTTGCCAGTAATAGAGAGATCAAGGCTTGAGCTCCAGTCGGATGTATTGAAGATGTTTTTTCTTAATAATTGTTCAACTCTAGCTCCACTTTACCGCCATACAAATTAAAATTGTACCTTCTTCACTCCTTACCCATTTATGTAATTAAACTTGAACACCCTGTGTGGGTGGTAAGACGTGGTGCAAACAACAACAAAAAAACGTGAAATTGTAATTAGTTTATGTCCATTATGCTGACTCTATATTATTGTTTAAATATTCAATCACGACAAGATCTTGTTAAAATAAGCCACAAACACAATTAAAACGCCTCCAGAGCAGTTGGTTTATAAATTATAAAGTTTTGCTGATTGGTGAACTGCTCGGATTAATGTTTCATTATAAACATGATATTTAACCAAGACAAACTGTACACAACGTTCTACACGCATGTGTATAGTAGGTTTTTGGTAGAAAAAACCTTTTAGAAAATGCAATAATATCTACCAATATAATAAGTGAATGTATTATTAGTGATAGTTTATAACCATTCATGATATTTATAAAAAGTGAATGCTATGGATCACATAACCTGACCTATACTTACGTGAAAGTATATCGAGTAACATTTTAGCTTTCAGATTAGGACTCGCACATTTTCCAAGTCCTCTCAGGATTGATGACGTGTAATCTTATTTTTTTCTCATTCGGTTGGATCCCATGATTTTTTTCACCTAGACTCTTACTGCCTGTCTAAGCTATAATAAGTGGACTACACTTAAGGGGATAGGGATAAGGAATATATAATTTAGACTGGAGTTGTCCAACACTTTTCATCCCAAGGGATTAATATATTACCAGTTTACACAGTGAGCCGAAGATATATTTAGTACTCTCATATACCTTTTTTATTATTCAGCACCAGGTCTGTTAATGGGTTAGGAATAGGGAAGGTTGAATTTAGAGGAAGTAAACCCGCACTTGTGTGGAGAGAGAGTGTGGAAAACTATTTGGGGAAAACCACCCTACAGTTCACCCAACCGAGATTTGAACCTTGATCTCTCCGTGATAAGCACTCAAGCTCAACACGAAACAAGTTCGTTATCAAACTACGCCACTGAGGCAGGTCCCATATACTTAAAATAGTCCTACAAATAATAGTTAATGGACATTTAGCTTCAATATTTATAATATATAATTGTATTTTTTATTGGTAGAATCTTCCAAATTGTAATGTGAAAAAATTCTAAAAAATGTATTATGACACATAAAAGCACACACGATCTCAAAAAATAACTTAGCAATATAAATATATATTTACACATATGTTTACTAATAAAATAAATGCATAGTAAAATGTAGCCATGACCTTTTTTAAATAAATATTTCTATTTGAATCATTAGCTATTTAACA
>CABEEJ010011221.1:0-11652 GCA_901482245.1 Timema douglasi | reverse complement strand
CTGGACCCTATGAGTGAGGGGTTGATTCTCCCGTCTGAAGATGTTGTTATCTTGTGCTCCTTAGCTGGTATCAAGGTGCCCTCCAGTTCATCAGCAGTTCACACTTCTGGAATCCAAAGAGTACACCTCCCCCCACCTAGGCTCCGGTTTTGCTGGAGATCCCCACCACATTCTACCCAGGCAGTCTATAATCCAGTTTGTCTTTGTAACGTCACTGTCTACTGTCATGCCACTGTCGCTCTCCGTCCTGTCTTAAGTTGACCAGTCTATTATGTCCTCTATTTTCCATTGCATTTAAGTACTTATCTCTTCCGCATTTGGACACATTATCCGCGATTGCATCCAGGAGACTCCATCGGTCTACGTCACGCAGTATGTGATAAACCGTGCTCGCTTGCAACGGTATCTGTAGGTTCATTCTATCTTCCAACGTCTCAATGCACTCCAGCATGACGTGTTCCGGCGTCGCCTCCTTACCACAATCGCAAGTCCCTGTATCCGTCAGTTTTCTAGCTAAGAGATCGGCCTTATATGGACCAAGCCCGGTAATAAAATGTACCAAACCTGGAGAGGGCTGCAGGTACTCCATTCCCAACCGTTCAGCAACGCTTGGAAATATGCGTTCTTCTACCTGTTTTGCTCTGCTCCCCCTCGTCTTGCCACTCCTCTTCCAGATATTTCCTGACCTGAGGTCCCGTTGTTATCCCTGTTCTCGTGAGATTAGCCACTTTCTCCATATCCCCCTTCCTTATCCAATACAATGCCTCTCTCCTCCTCACCTCTAAGTCCAAGGGCCAGATACCCAAGGCTACACACAAAGCATCTGTACCAACAGTCTTGTACGCTCCAGATAGCCTCAAAAGTACACTTCTCTGAAGGTTTCTGATTTTCTTTCTGATTCTTACCTGTTGGAGCCGATGAGCCCACGCGCTGGCCTAATAGCCCACAATGGAGACCAACATAGCCTGGTGATACAATCTGATCAGCCTCACAGACAGTTTAAATCTGCCCTGTCCTATGGGGATGATATTATTCATAGCTCTCAAAGCTTCTCCACGTGGTTCATTAAGTCGCGCCTCTCATCAAGTATCACACCCAAGTATCTGGTATCCTTGCTTCGTCTTATCGTCTGTCCGTCAATCTTAACCCTCGGGTTTCTCTTGAGTACCCCCTGAATAGCATGTAAGTTGTCTTTGCAGGAGCTAAATTCAGTTTTACCTTCTTACACCAAGAGTTCAGCCCAGTGAGAGCTGCGTCACTCTTGGCTTTTAATTCTCTTCTAGATGTTGCTTAAACTATTATGAGTATATCGTCCACAAAGGCAGCCACCCCCATTTCAGGAGTGGCTCAATCTCCACTAAAACAGGTTCGAGTGTTACGCCCCAAAAGATCGGCCCACAGACCGACCCTTGGAGCCATCTTTTCGGAAGTTTTTTGATTACTGTCATTCCTGGACATCTCAGGTTCGCGTATCTTCCCCAACAGTAGTCCATAAGACTCCTATAGAGGTTCCCCGGACATCTAATTTCTCTCAGCTTTCCGGATAGCGCCGGCCCCCACACGTTGTCAAACGCTTCCAAAATGTCCACGAATATGCCCATTACGTATTTATCTCTAGCCCTATCTACAAGACTCACATATAGCGTCCTCCGTTCCTCCCCTGAAACCGTACTGTTGTTGATGCAGCCCCACAGCCTCTCTATGTTTTTGCAATCTATTATACAGGATCTCTTCTTGAAATTTTCCTCATACATTTACGATACATATTGGTCTGTACGATTTCGGGAGTTGAGGATCCTTATCCTCTTCCTTACTCAAGATAACTACCTCACTTTGCTTCCATATATTTGGTACGCCACCCTGAGCCACACATTTATTCAGCAATATAACTAAGAAGGATGCTACCTGCTCGCTGATTTGTTGAAGTACCTCCACCTTGATCGCATTTGGTCCAGGTGCCTTCTTATCTTTCATTTCAGACACAAGTCTTATTACCTTATCATGGGTTACTGGATCTGTCACCTCATAATTGTCGTAGCTACTCGTCATATCTTGTCTAGCTATCACTTGTCTTTCGTTGTCTTCGACTAGTAGTAGGGTGTCTATCAGCAGCCTCGCTGATTCTTCCCAGTTTGATGTAAATCCTCCCTCGGCTTCCTTAGTGTTGAGATAATTGTTGGGGGCCTTACCTTTCTTCTAGCTATCTGGAATGGTATTCCCCATGCTTTACGTCTCAATTCCCCCTGCTCATATCGCTCCCAGATTTCTCCCTTCACTGTCACCAGGGTGGATTCAAACTCTCTTTTTTCCGTCCATACCCGTTGAGGAGCAGACCAGGATTATCAGGATCTATAGACCTCTGATATCTCCTTCGTGCAACCCTCATCTCCTTTCTGAGTCTACCAAGTCGTTCGTTCCATGGTCGATTGTTTATATTCAATGTATCCTTCACCCTTGGGATGGATGCCCTCGTAGCTCTCTGAACTGTCCTGGTAAACACCTTGGTGGCGATAATGACATTTCCTCCTTCAGCAACCTTAGGCGGCAACACCAGCAGTCCCCTTAGCCTGTCCCAGTTTGCCTTCCTTATGTTGTATCTTATCCTTTTCTCCATGTCTATCTGATCTTACCTTCTACCTTCTATTTCTATTTCAAAGGTGGTCAAACTATGGTCACTGATCGTCACTTTCCAGTTAGCAACCATTTCCCCAGCTTCTTGATTTTGAAATGTCTCGTCTATGTCGGAACTCGCCCCAGCTCTCCCCTGGTATGTTGGTGGATTCCCTGGTAGGTTCGCCACTATAAGTTTTCTCGCAGCAATTATCTCCTCCAATATCTCTCCCCTCTTATAGGCACAATATCCTCATTTTCTTCGATCGGTTCTCTTCCACACATCCCTGAACCACAGAGGTGACCTTGAATTCGTATTTGCTAAGTAAATAACAGGAGTCCCTCCCTAGATGTCATCTACTGCCTCAATCATTCCTAAATACGGTTATATATCTTCTCTCTACTGGAAATACATATTGACAAGAATGACTGTGCCTATTCTCGATCTTGCCTCAACACTATGACTCTCTCATTGCATAATTGATCAACCCTTGTGATCGTTAGATGCTTATTAAAGACCACTACTGCACTCATTGGGGTGAATTCCCAGATTTACAGGGTTGCCACACACCTGGAAAATACAGGGAATTGGTTTGTGTCTGGGAAAAACCGGGAAAACACAAGGAATTTCACCAAAAACCTAGAAATTACTGGAATTTTTTAGTGAATTTGGGCAAGCTTAAAATGTAAGGAGCAATATAGACTAAAATTTGTTAGGAGAACTTAGTAGTCTGATTTGAACACATCTCATGAATGATGATTATGCTTACCAGCACCTCATCAGCTTGAGATAAGTCCTGAGTGCAACTGAGACGACTCGTTCTCGTTCGGCAAATGCCGCGCCTTTTCGGCTTCCTCCACTCACCCTCGCCAATAACACAAACATCTCGTTTCCTCCACCCTCGCCAATAACACAAACATCTCGTTTCCTCCACCCTCGCCAATAACACAAACATCTCGTTTCCTCCACCCCCGCCAATACCACAAACATCTCGTTTCCTCCACCCCCGACAATACCACGTTTAAAGATATTACTGTTTTTGTAGCGTAATGTTTTAAGACTGTACCATACCTATCTTGCCATTTTGGCTATTTCTAATTTTTCAGAAATTGCCAAGGTATCAATATTTTATGTTTAAATATTTATGGGTTTTAACATTTCATTACAATCAACTACCGATTTAGCGAAGGTGGATTTACCTTGTTGCAGCCGTGGCCAGGATAAAAATAAAAGGAGTATACTGTAAAGTGAAAAGTTAAGGAAAATACTGTCTCCAGTCTGTTAGTTTGTCGTAAAATTAGAGTGGTTATAAAAATGACTGGGTGTCCCCCCACATAGCTACTTTACCTCTTCCACCCCTTGAGCCCACTTCTACTACCCTTCTCTCCAGGTCAGTGCAATGCACACCTATGACTCTTTACTCAAGACCCTATATAACATTTGATCAGACTTTGAAACTTTTTAGTTGAACGATTTGCTGCTAAATGAGAAAGCGTTGTGATCGTTGCGGATAGTTATGACGTTTTATAACAGATGTTCTATGAGAGTGGATTGTAGCAGATAGTGATGAAAGAATTTTGCAAAAGGAAAGTGTGCAATTGCTTTTTATAATGTAAGATTAGTTTTTCTCTTAATTATTTCCACGTTGGTTGATCAATGTTTGCTATAAAAAAAACTTCTGCTAAACATCAGTTACCACCACTCTTATGTCGTCGGCTACTTGTATGTTTATTTATAAATTATAACAGTGATTTTTCTACTGCCTTAACTTTAGATATTATTTATATAGCAAAGTAAAAAAGTTTATTATTTAATTGGGGAGGGTGCTCTAGAACTGATACAAGTACAACATTGTATTTTCTCAAAACATCAAATCATTAAGAAATTTCTATTACCATTTTTACTTGTAGGTAAACGGCAAATCAATTTATACTATAATCATATTTAGGCCTAATTAATATAATTTGATTTTGTAATATTCAGACATCTCAATAGAAACAAGATACAGACAGACAGACATTTATTTGCACATGAAAGGTTAGAAAGGTTAGAAAGGTTAAGTAAGAAGGGGACGATGCTCAAAAACCTTAACCATACATATTTCACTTTATTGTGTTTAGTACTAAATAATAGATAGTTTTTTTTATCAATACACTCACAAAGATATGAAGAATCGATATAAACTAAAATTATATTATTTGCTTTCGAAAGTATTTGACAACATCACATTAAGAAAGTGACGCTATTTGTTTAGTTTTTTTTTAATGGCACTTGCCACATAAGTATTAAATTATTCACAGAGGACTGAAATACTCACATCCTGACGTGTTAAACTCACTTAATATGACTGTATTACAGCTTGGTAGTAACAATCGATATGTTGCTGCAAGTAATATTACTACAGTAATTTAATTAAATAATGTTTAGGGATGATAGGTACCATCACTAATTGTCTTGGTGATTAAGTCAAATATCGTATTTTAAGCACTGTCTGTAATAACCCACACGCAATGTTTGTTTAGAGCTCCAGTTGAAGCCCCACCACAAGCCCTATGAAATTAGCAGGAGCTGGACAAAGCTATTGACCCTTTACGGAAACGGAACAGAATCTCGAATGGAAAAAGACGAACCAATTCTCTCATATCAGAGAAATGTCTTCTTTTCCAAGAGAGACGAAGAAAAAATAAAGTGAGTGGAGTTTGTGTTATTTAGACCATAGTTTTCAGTAATAAAACAATAACAATAGAAAATAACAGCATTGAGAATTACATCTATTTTTTTATTTATTATATGTATATGATTTGAGGTTTTAGCATTGAATTTATTAGCAAAATATGTTAAGTAGTGAAAATGTATCTCATGTTCACTCTCATCAATAATCCATGTAATTTGTATTATTCTAAGTTTACACTAATTAACTTAATGGTATGTTAATTAGAACATGTCCACTAAACTATCTTATCAAAGAATCTATGAAAACAGTGTAGAAAAATGTTATATAATGTAATGTAAGTTATAGTGAAGGAAGGGTTAGCTAGATTTGGACTAAATAATATAAAGTCTTTTTTATGGAGGAATAACTCACATAGTTTTGTGACCAGCTTTATAATCTGCATAGCGAGTATGTCGGCCATTGAGGACATGAAGTTCATCGAGTGAAAGATGTCAAGTACCAGGGAGGTGGTATAATACGGTCATCGTCACCGTACATTGTCCTACGGAAGGATAGTCTCTGTGTTGAGCTAGAACACCTGTATGAACAGTTGCCAACCTTGGGATAGATAACTTGAATCCAAAGATAGCGAAGGGAGAATTATGTAGACCTACAACAGGAAAGGAAAGTTTGCATGACGTCATTAATGAGAATGGAATAAGAAGGGTAAATGTTGCCACTTCAAAGAATCTTATTGTGAAAAGTACCTGCTCCAAACATAAGGATATACATAAATATACTTTGACCTGTTCAGATGGGAGTACACATAATGAAATAGATTGATGGATAAAAGCTGTCTACAAGCTTACTGAATGTCAGGCCATACAAGGGCGCTGTTTGTGATCCAGAACAATATTTGGTAGTAGCAAAACTTAGGAAAAAAACAGAAATCAGGTGGGAAAGCTAGAAAAATATTATGTAAAAAAACTGGCACATGGAGAGTGTAGGAATGGATAACAAATTGAATTTCAAAATAAGTTAGCTATCCTAGAGAAACAGTGGGAAATTGTCAGGAATAATACTATAAATTATTGAAGCAATTATTTACGTTTTCGTACTTACTGGCATGAGATGGTGTGCACATGCAAGCACCGTGATTATATTTGTGTTCTTGTGAGCTGGTCTTTTGTTGTGTCTTGTTCTCTGTTCATGAACAAAAAACTACTGTTTATACAAACCAGTCTTCGTACGTACAATAGCGCGGAACAATTATATGGGTTATCCCAGATTAATACAATTATATTTATCTCACGTTCCAAGAGGTTATGGGCCCAGATACGCTGTGTGGTTAAAATAAAAAATGATCTGATCTGAAAGGGCGGTTTTCGGAAGGGACACGTTGGTAAAATTCTGGTGGTCATTTTTTATCTCATCGAAAACGTGTGCCGTTTGCGAAATAAAAATGTCAGAAGAAATATCTACAAGGCATACGACAAAATTCGACAGAAATGACTTTTTATCCTGGAAGTTTCAAGTCACCCCAATATTAGTTTCATGCGGGTTAATTGATTTGGCGGAAGGTAGAAGTAGCTTGCCAGAAAATGCTATAGACAATGGCGTCATTTCAGAAACAGCGAGTCTGTGCCAAGGCAATGAATGTAATATCCTCATCTATAGAATCCAGACAATTACGACCATTGATAACAAGCACCACAGCGTGGGAAATGTGGCTCAAGCCGAGTCAAATTTATGAACAGAAATAGCCTTCAAACAAGCTGATTTTAACACAATTCCATGGACCTGGGAGAGTCAATAGTCGAATACGTTTCAAAAATCCAAAATTTGGCACAGCAATTGAAAGATATTGGTCAAGTAGCGGATGAGGTGACAGTTATGGCAAAGATACTTGGAAGTTTATCGTCAAAATATAATGCTCTAAAAACCGCATGGGGTAGTATACCAGAACAAAATCAAACAGTGAACAGGTTGATGGAGAGACTCATTAAAAAAGAAAGCCGTCTCACAGCAGATGAAGAAGCAAACGATGCATTTGCCACCGTGAATCTTGGTGACAGGAAAAGGGCCGTGAAATCGGGAGAAAACTATGAACAACAAAGAAGAAAATACAAATTTGATGGAGAATGCTTTTATTGTGGTAAGAAAGGTCATATGACATGGTATTTCCGTAAGAAAACCTATGACAAGCAGAAGAAAGCTCAGTCATCATAAACATCTTCAAACGGATGTGTATTCATAACAACAACAAATGAAGAGAATACCAACTTACCTTCGGAAGAACAAGTTCAGAAACGACTGAGCCTTGATACAAGTGAGGTCTGGCGTACTGATAGTGGCGCTTCACAACACATTACTTACCGGCGTGACAAGTGAAGTCTGGCGTACTGATAGTGGCGCTTCACAACACATTACTTACTGGCGTGATTGGTTTGCAGAGTTTCATCCATAAAGTGGTGGAACAATTCCAAATAAAAACACTCGTATGAGGTAAATGGGAAAATGCAACTATTGAAGACGTATTTTATGTTACAAAAATAAGCAAAAATCTTTTTTCGGTTGATGTAGTTATCAAAAAGAACAATCAATTGTTTGCATATGGTGCAAAACAAAACAATGACATTTTCAGAATGTTTTTTCCAAGTTAAGAACTCATTTGTAAATCCTCAAGAAGCAAACGTTTCCACAACACGTCTCAAAAGATGGCACGAACGTCTCGGTCATGTGGATAAAAGAGTGTTAAACGAGATGATAAAACAGGGTGCAGTAGATGGGTGACAATGAGTGACGTCAAAGATTTATTCTGTGAGCCCTGTCAGATGGGAAAATCTCACAATATACTTTTCAAGAATACGGCTGACGGGTCAAATTATAATCCAGGAGAGTTTGTGCATTCAGACGTGTGGGGACCGGTGCAAGGTCCGTCTATCAGAGGTGCGAAGTATTTTGTGAGTTTCATTGACATTGCCTTGGAGTACAGACATGTGTACTTTATTCAACACAAGAGCATGTTTTTGATTGATTCAAGGAATTAAAAATGACAGTGTAAAATAAATTTGGGAGAACCATGGAAGTGTTGCACATGGACAACGGCACAGAATATTTTAATCAAAATATGACAACGTATTTGATTTCCAAAGGTATTAAAATGGAAAACTCTGCGCCATACACGCCTCAACAGAATAGAAAATTGGAAAGTAAAAATCATACATTTGAAAGATTTACCACTAAATCTTTGAGTTGAAACAGTTAACATTGTGATTTGCTTGCTGAATCAAGCAGCGTCCAAAAATAATACAAAGTTGACACCATATGAAATCTGGACCGGAAAGAAGCCAGATGTCTCCCACCTACGTGTCTTTAGGTCAATTGCATATTATATGAATATTCAAACCAAGCTGAGAAAGAAATTTGATCCTAAGTCAAAGGATGGATATGAGCGTGACTCAACAAATTACAGGGTTTACGATCCAATAAAGAAATTGGTCTTTGTCAATGAAATTTGGTGATGATGAATATTTTTTTTACCAAAAATTGAGGTAGGTGAAGAAGAAGAAATACAGGAGATAAGGGACAGTGAATCCCAAGACTTGTTTGATGAAGTCAAAGAATCAGCTGACGAAGAGGTTTTTAAGCCAGATAAAGTTCGAGTCAACCAACTAGGTCTCAAGGATCATAAAAACATCAAACCACCGAAAAGATGTGAAGTTCTTTTCACCGAGTCCACTCCAAATTCATATCAAAAAGCCATAAATGGATCTGACAAAACAAAGTGGTTGGAAGCATTATTGCAGGAATTGCAATCCCGTGAAAATAATGGAATCTGGTAAGTTATTAAAGGAGACCCAAAGAAGAAGTTGATTGATTCAAAGTGGGTATTCAAGATTATGTTTGATAAAGTCGGTTGAATAATGTGATATAAAGCATGTCTTGTTGCAAGGGGATTTTAACAGAAAAAAAAGTGTTGATTACACCGAGACTTTTTCACCGGTCATCAGATATGATTCTCTGCGAGTTTTCTTGGGAATGGTAACCCGGAACTACCTTGAACTCATCCAGTTTGACGTCAAGACCGCTTTCCTACACGGCGATATGAGGGAGGATCTCTGCATGGCGATTCCAGAGGGATTGTTCCTCGATGGTGATAAAAGTGAAGTTATGTGTGAGTTGAGAAATATCATCGTATGGTGTAAAGCAGGCCGCTAGTTGTTGGTACGTAAAGATTACTCAGTTTTTGCAAAAGTTCAATCCAATACCGAGTGAAGCTGAAAAATGTATTTATACTGGTATGATTGATGGCATAATAGTATTTTTAGCCTTGTTCGTTGATGATGGACTCGTAGCATCTGAGTCAATCAGAGTACGAGAATCTATTTAAAAGAGTTGACTGATTCGTTTGAGATTACAATAGGTGATGCAAGTTGTTTTGTAAGCTTACAAATAGAAAGAGATTGAATCAACAAAACAATGCGAATCCACCAAGGCGCTTATGCAAAAATGATTATTGAAAAGTATGGAACAAATTAAGCACAAATTGTAAGCGTGCCTGCTGACTCACACGCAGTATTATGTCCATTAGTTGACGAATGTGCCACTTAGAGAGTCACTAGTTTCTCTTATGTTCGTGACATTAGTTTCATGTCCAGATCTGGCGTTTGCTGTTAGTTCGGTGAGTAGATATAAGTACCCATGGCTGTGATCATTGGAAGGCTTTGAAAAGGATCTTTAGGTGTTTAAAAGGCACCCTAAATTTGGGTATAGGCCTAGCACACAAAAGCAGCGAGAGGGGATCCAGTCTGGAAGGCTACTCCGATGCCGATTATGGAATGGATCTAGAAACACGTGGTTCAACTACGGGCTTATTTTTGTATTTGCAAATGGACCAGTTAACTGGTCCTTGCAAAGGAAAAAGAGCGTAGCTACCAGTACAGCTGAAGTGGAATATGTATCAGCCGCAGCCGCTGCTGCAAAAGAAGCCTTGTACTGAGACAGATACTTAACAATATTGACAATAATGTAATTGGTCTGCATGTTAATAATCACGCTGCAAATCAGTTGGTAAACAATCCGGTCAACCACAAACGTACCAAACACATTGACATTAAATACCACTATATTCGCGAGAGAGTAGACGAGTGTGAAATAGAATTTAAATATGTCTCTACCATACTTCACCCTGCTGATACAATATGTGTCTACCATACTTCAACCTCCTGATACAATATGTGTCTACCATACTTCAACCTGCTGATACAATATGTCTCTACCATACTTCAACCTACTGATACAATATGTGTCTACCATACTTCAACCTGCTGATACAATATGTGTCTATCATACTTCAACGTGCTAATACAATATGTGTGTACCATACTTCAACCTGCTGATACAATATGTCTCTACCATACTTTAACGTGCTGATACAATATGTGTCTACCATACTTCAACCTGCTGATACAATATGTCTGTACCATACTTCAACGTGCTGATACAATATGTGTCTACCATACTTCAACGTGCTGATACAATATGTGTCTACCTTACTTCAACCTGCTGATACAATATGTCTCTATCATACTTCAACGTGCTGATACAATATGTGTGTACCATACTTCAACGTGCTGATACAATATGTCTCTACCATACTTCAACGTGATGATACAATATGTCTCTACCATACTTCAACCTGCTGATACAATATGTGTCTACCATACTTCAATGTACTGATACAATATGTGTCTATCATAATTCAACCTGTTGATACAATATGTCTCTACCATACTTCAACGTCCTGATACAATATGTCTCTACCATACTTCAACCTGCTGATACAATATGTCTCTACCATACTTCAACCTGCTGATACAATATGTCTCTACCATACTTCAACGTGATGATACAATATGTGCCTACCATACTTCAACGTTTTGATACAAAAGGTGTCTACCATACTTCAATGTACTGATACAATATGTCTCTATCATACTTCAACGTGCTGATACAATATGTGTCTACCATACTTCAATGTACTGATACAATATGTCTCTACCATACTTCAACCTGCTGATACAATATGTGTCTATCATACTTCAAAGTGCTGATACAATATGTGTGTACCATACTTCTATGTACTGATACAATATGTATCTACCATACTTCAATGTACTGATACAATATGTCTCTACCATACTTCAACCTGCTGATACAATATGTGTCTATCATACTTCAACGTGCTGATACAATATGTCTCTACCATACTTCAATGTACTGATACAATATGTCTCTACCATACTTCAACCTGCTGATACAATATGTGTCTACCATACTTCAACGTGCTGATACAATATGTCTCTATCATACTTCAACCTGCTGA
>CABEEJ010011219.1:0-11662 GCA_901482245.1 Timema douglasi | reverse complement strand
TCATACTCACTATCACCCTCATACTCACTATCACCCTCATACTCACTATCACCCTCATACTCACTATCACCATCACCTCATCTCATTGGGACATGGAAAGACTCTCCGCGGAAAGTATGTACTATTAGTACATTCGGGCGTTCCCTGGACAACCGTAGATTAGTACTGGATAATCTTTCCACTACTGCACTACGAGTGATGTAGCCCAGGCTCGCAATCATAATAATCATTCTTGGGGTGTTAGAATTTCAAATTAGCTTAATATCTTTTAATTTAAGTGGAATATATATATAAATAATATATATAATTATATTTATTTATAATATATATGTCTATATATTATTATATTTATTTATATATTATGAATATTTTAAATATATCATACATTTAAATATGTAAATAGAAATATAAAATATTATTTATGTTTATATACTATATATATACATACAATAATTAATTAACATAAATAACATGACTCGATCGTAAGCATATTAGGATTATAACAAGGAGAAACCTTATGAAAATTAAAACTTTGTTTTTGTCGATAATGATGATATTGTACTTATTTATTTGTATTATATTTAATAGGTATCGATATAATCTAAGGAAAATAAAAGATGAATAGCACATGATTTTACGTATAAGTATAGGGAAATTGTTTAAGTAGCTTTTAGACCTGTCAAAAAGCGTTCCATCCCAGTTTAATCAGACTGTACTTTCTCATATAGTCGATTTCAGCTAAAAAATAATCTCAAACATAGGTTAGCGGTAAACTACCATTAAAAAACTTTTCTAGAAAAAACAAACATAATTTATAATGATATGAAACACTATTTTGATATTCTTTTTACCCAAAAAATTGTGAAAGCCATTTTTCGAAATCAAAAAATCAAAATCAGGTATTAATAAAATAACATTGAACTACATTTTTTATAAAAACAAACATTGTGAAAGTGTAAAATACTCCTAAATAACCCATTTTTAGCAAAACAAAGCAAAGCTAATTTTTAGCAATTTCAAATTATTGTAAAACATCAACCAATTAATGCAAAATATTTACAATGCAGTTTTTCCCTAAATAATCAAGAATACAATGTAATTTTGTATTTTAAAACACTCCTCGGGTATATCTTTTGAATAAAATTGTTAGTGATATTTTCAAACAATAATATTTCAAATTGTCAAGAATAAGTCATTTTTATCCTAAAATAAAGTAACTAATGCTATTTGATATTAAAAAACTATCATTTTGTATAAAATAAGTAAATCCATTTTTATATGTTTGAAAACTTAAAAAATCAATAAATTACCTTTAATTTTAAACCATAACTATTTACAAGCTTTCATAGATGTTAGACCATATAACATTTAATCGTAAAATGTAAGATAAATCCTTCATCCTTTTGCAGTTCCAGACAGAAACAGAATATGTACAATTAGTTTGAGTGTTTTGTGAGTCTAAACTTCTTATGGAGATTCTTTACTAGTTATGTCACTAATATTTTATATGCAATTAACATATTTTAGATTACTTAAGAATAATAAATATTTCATATTAATTTTATTTATTTGTTGTATGGGATCCATCTATGTTTGTTGTTAAACTACTGCTTTGAGTTTCGTTGTGTCTTTATTTTGGCATTTTCATCGCAGTAACTTCAGTCGCCATTTACTGAGCAGTCATCTTTGTTGAATACAATATGAAGTTCTTAAAAAATTCTTTCCTGTCCTCGTACCTTTTTTTAATGTTCTTTGGAACATCGAGATAATAGCGCTACCAGGTAATGGAATTATTCGATTGCGTGAAAAATGACAACCTGAATAGAAGGGTCAATCCCGGAAACTTTGATTTCCCGTAAATATTCTGACAATGAGCTATTGGTTCGTCTCGTAAGCAGGGCCACTTAATTGAATTTGTTCTCAATTTTTTAAATCTCAATTTATTTGAGGTATTACTAAGTGCCCTTTCTGAACCGACTGATTTTATATTTACACGAGAATTTCTATGAGCGTGCGTGAAAGGTCCCACAAAATTTACCAGTAAAGGTATTTCCACATAACATCAAGGCTTTTATAACAAGTCACAATCTACACGGGCCCGATGGCACCACTTCCCCACTCCGAAGAAAGTTGTGCAAATTAATTGTATTGCTCAAGAAGAATCCATCGACCCCAACTGGGTTTGAACCTCTGGCCCTGAGGCAAGCAATCCACCCCAAGACCACTGGGGTATACAGTTTGTTGTCTGCTCTAAGAGTGTTTACACACATGATCACTTATATGACATAAATTAACACACATTAGATATGTTAGTATGAACACATTTAATTGAACTCTTTCTTCTTTATTCATTGGTTGGTGTATTTTGTTGACGAGCATTTCTGAGGCAATGTATAATGGTCTACTTGACTCTTGACTGTATTGTGAGGGGGGTCTGTGCTCCCCCAAAGTCCAGGCAATTTATAATGGTCTACTTGACTCTTGACTGTATTGTGAGGGGGGTCTGTGCTCCCCCAAAGTCCAGGCTCCAACATACTAAACATAATCTGTTTGAACATAATGCTACAGATGAGGGATAGGTATGCACCAAATTGAATTAAAATATTTTAATTTTATTTTTAGTACGAAATTGTTTATCAAGTATGAGTACCCCTATTTATTTATTTATTTTTATCCCCACGTCTCACCACCTACTCGGGTTACACGCAGCACCCCTATTTAAATATAAACTTATTCTCTTTATAGTGTACTTATGTCCAAAATAGAGGCCTACTACCTTTTATCGGTGACCTGGCGTTCTAGGGGTAAGGTGTCAGACTTCTATGCTGGCAGCCGGGGTTCAATCCTCGGTCCCGGCAAAGATTTATCTGATTACCAAACCNGTTCTAGGGGTAAGGTGTCAGACTTCTATGCTGGCAGCCGGGGTTCAATCCTCGGTCCCGGCAAAGATTTATCTGATTACCAAACCCTTCTTTCACCTCTGACAAGACATCTTGTGAATGTGGGGAATGCCAGGCCTCCACCGTGGTTCGGATTCCACGTTAAACTGTAGGTCCTCCATTTCATATCACAATCACCCTACCATTAAACATTAGCATAAGTGCGTATAACCCGAACGGGTAGTAAGACGCGGTGATAATAATAATAATAATAATAATAATAATAATACCTTTTATAAGTTAACCGAGTACTTTATTACTTTGCTAGTTTCAAAATTGATTGTAATTGTTAATTTATTTTGACTTTTGATATAAGTGGATCTTTAATAATATCACGGAATGTTTTAAAAATATAGTACTGTTGTTTTAATAATTTATTCTGTCTGTTCTAAGTTTGGTTTGAAGAGAATATACCCCAGGCGTACACGAAGCCCTCAAGGGGAAATCGACAAAATGACAAGAGAGCCAAACGTGGTGTCTAAGCAACTAATGTGGGGGAGGGGGAGGCTTTTTTTAGAGAACAATAAGGGAAATTTTCTCATTTGATTACCTGACATTTGTAATTTTACCTGTCATTTGGGAAAAGTTCGCTGTGCGGACACATTAGATTTTTAGTCATGCCACAGGGATATAATATAAAATAAGCTTGAAAACCATCGAGCCACATTATACAGGGTGTCCGCCATGAAACACCAGTTTATTGACCGCCTAAATAGGGTCTCCAACCTCACGCCCACTGACGCACGTGACCCTTGTCGGTCCTTTTGCTTGTGCCCATCAAGCTATTCATAACATGTCAAAAATAGAATGAACCTCTTGTTTTGATAGAGAATTATATGGTGGACACCTAGAAAAGTTGGACGATGTATTCAAAGATTTGAATGGTTTTGTGAAATTGAATCAATGATATATTTCTGTGAGAATCTATTTAATTTTGTGGATACCAGTATCATTATCAATTATTTTAATGAAATGTACGAAACAAAATTTAAAGAGTTGGAATAATAGATTTTGGGACTACAAAACTACCTACCCTTCAAGGCTTGCCATACAAACAAAAACTAGTGGAAACTTGTAGGTCACACAACATTTCATTCAAGGGTGATCTTTGAGATGAAGATTGAATTATATTTTGGATCATCTTAGCCTTGCTAATCAACATTCATCAGAGTGAAAATTGTGAAAAACCAAATATAGATCACGCTTTTCATACGCTAATCCAAAGGACTGTTGAGAACTGCATTGTCAAATGATGAACCGGAATTAAAAACATAATCAGTGAAATGCAGTCAACCAATCTCAACCATGATGCTACTGGTGTCAAATTGAACTACAGTTTAACATTGGTCAAATTGAGGAATCTTACTTCATAATTCTGTTCCGAATTTAAAGATAATTAATATTATGGCCATAGTTATTTTTTCTAGCCTATTATCCGAAGAAGATAATTATATTTGTTTAGCTTCTTAGTATTATATTCATTTTATGTTCAAAAAACATAAAAGAAAGTTGGAGAGAAATTAGATAAAATAAAAAATAAAATTTCTATTTATTTTATCAAACGTTGATCGTAAGCTGGCCGAGCCGTGTTAAGCCAACAAGATTTGAACTTGAGACAATAATACAAACTAATTTGTTACTACTTGATACAATCTTAGCAGCTGTACATTTCACAGATAATTGGTTTTCTATAGTGAAGTGTTCTAAATAGCATAATGTATTATTCATTCATTTACTTATACTCAAATATTATTTATTTATTGATGTGGTACAATCATTGGTTTCTTTACTAAACCTCGTGTTACAACCCATCCGGGCTATACACATTTAACTAAACTAAAATATAAGGTACCTGTTTCGGTGGACACATGGTCTAAGGCGTTCTCTCACAGCAGACTCGATTGCTGATGATGGAGAGATCAAGCTTTGAATCCCGGTCAGATGTACTGAGGATTTGTTACCCCAAAAAATTCCACCCTCTCTTCACGCAAATATGGGTACATTTCCTATGAATATAACCTTCCTAATCCCTAAAACCATTAGCGTAATTAGTACATAAATGTATAACCCGAACGGGTAGTAAGACGCGGGGCCAAAAAATAGGAAAGGTATCCTTAAGGAATTATATAGAAGAATTGTTCGCGCATTTACGGGGATAGGAGTGGGAGACTATCAGTGAATAGAGCCCCGACTGACCCTTCCCCTCCAAACCAGACCTACGAGACTGATGCCTGGCCCCCGTGTCCATCATTGCGGGGTTTGGTTCTCTTATTTACGCACATTGTGATATGCATACAAATATATAATGTGCTGTTGTAAATTGTAATAATATTAACTTGTACGTACCGAGGTATGGTTGAGGCAGCCTAGCCCCTGTTCTTCCACGGAGTAGACAACCAGCACCATTAGAAGCGTGATGAGGCCTGCCACCAGGGGCAGCACGTGTCTACCAACCAGCCGCCCCCCCGCCCCCGCCGCTGTCAGCCTCTGCACCGCCCCCAGGCCTGCTAAGTCGCCGGGACTGACCGACAGTTTGCGGGCAGTCTTTAGGATCCCGGACAACCGTCTCTCCGCTTCCTTCACAGCGTGCAGGTGCTGCTTAGTGGTGGGGGGTACCATGCTGGGGCACCTGGGACCTACTGGTGCTACTTGCGTGTTAATCAATGTAGGGTACACTCCACAGTGGGTTTATACAACGCAACTCAAACTGTTCTCTTTGTATCGAAATGTCATGTCTTATGGTGCACCCTGTATACTGCTAATATTGTAAACAGTGGTGTACTCATCTGTTTGTAAGGCCCTACAGTGTAAGTTCACTGACTTCTTCTTCTAGAAACCAGCGTGGGATGTGCGTCACAATCTGAGAAACACAGAACTGTAGAATTCGACTTGAGTCCCACCCTATGGTAGAGACAGATTACAACATTTTCTCCCTGAACCACCTTTCCTCAACCTCAACGTTTAAATGGTTCTGTCCCCAGAGTGCAGCGCCGTCTACGAGTGTGAGGGTATCTTTGAAGCACCGCGCGCGCGTGTGTGTGTGTGTGTGTGTGTGAGTGTGTGTGAGGAGAATGTGGCGGTTAGTGCCGCAATCAATGAAAATTACCGCGCGGTGTCGTTGGCTCCCCTGGTACTTCTGTTTCCCGCGTGACACCGCCGACACTCGCGTTGTCGAAGTTGGAACAATGTGGGGTAACTTCAGGTTAACACTTGATACAGTCTGGCCTTGCGCTCGTGAACAGAGGATTGAATTCAATACGATTGCATTTTCTCTACATAATTATAGTGTCTAAGTATATCAATATATCAAGTATTACAATTCCTTCAGCTATGTCGATATTTGCTATTTTAATTGAAACACGTAACAAATAATCAGAAACCTTACAAATTAAAATATATCTTTGACAAATTTAAAGCATAGTTTTTAAATGTACGTTTGTTTAATGTTTAGAATGTTATACTTCACCTTCATGACACAGAATAAGTTTCGTCTTTGAGAACTATATCATATAAGAAATCACACGGAAGAGCCTTTAAGTAAAGATCATTTATTACAAATTCGCGCAACCAGGGCTGTTAAATTATAGGAGCAGTTTTAATCTTCTATGACTAATGACTTTCGTTCCTTAGTTGCAAAATTTAATCTTGGCCGGGAACATTAATTTTATCGAGCCGTTTACGGTCTTACCTACATTCACGGTCTCTTGATAAAATCCTCGATGATTTACCGCCAGAATGATTATCATTTATCAGACTCGAATGCGTGTCTTGGGAAAACTTTTTTAAGGAGTTAATTTCTAGTTAGTATAAATTATGGCTACGCTTCAAAACTTTTCTCTTTTTTTTATTTTGATTAATTATTTTCTTTGCCGCCACATATATACTGCTTAAAACATAATGTTCCGGTTTTTAAAATTGAAGGAAAAGAAGAAAAATGTGGTTGACATGATCATGTTTTAGATCCACAGTTCGTCACCGGAGAAACACGGTAATACCAACTTAACGGTGACTGATCGCAGCTAACTGGTCACCGCCATCACCACGCGCTGCTCTAGCGACGACTGAGCTCAACTTGCCAGTCTACTCCGCTGATATGCCCTAGCTGAGGAGCGAACTAGGGACGAGCTGCGCGTGCGCACCACTGTCCTGCGCCGTGACTAGTAGCAACCCTCCTCTGTGCTAGTGGTTTCTCGTCTGGAGTGAAGAGAGGGTTGGCACGGGCTCCCTTTCACACTCGAACAAATGAAGAAGAGACAATCGTAGCATATTTAGGATATGTTCTTGGCTGTATCTACATCATTTACACATTAGATAAAGAATACATATATATACATACATACATATATACATACATACATATTATACATACATACATACATACATACATACATACATACATACATACATACATACATACATACATACATACATACATACAAACACACATGCATACACACATACAAACATACATACATACATACACACATACATACATACATATATACAAACATACATACAAACATACATACATACATATATACAAACATACATACATACATACATACACATATACACACATACATACTTATGGATGTATCCGATCCAGTTTGTTTTGTACCGAAGAATCACATCCAGAATTGTTCTCTCCGTACGACTTGCTCATTTGTTACTTCTCTCTCCACCTCAACTTCTTAATTTTATGTTGATATTAAGTATAAAATATAATTTCACACTTATTTTTATTTTAAACCAATATTAATACAATAGTTTTAATTTTAGAATAAAATGGTTTCTGATATTAAAGACTATATGGTCGATCTTGGTGGTCTTAAAGTAATGCGCTCGCCTCAGGCCTCGATGTTCTTGGGTCCAAACCCAGTCAGGGTAATGGATTGTTCTTGATTGATATAATTCCATAGCACCCCTTCCTTTGGAGGGGACGTAAAGCCGTCGGTTTCATGTCGATTGTGGCTTGTGAAGGAACCCTGAAATCTTTGTGAAACACGCTTCCCGGGAAAATTGGTGGTCCCTTTAGCTCTCGCTCATAGAAATTCTCGTATCTTGATATAATCAGTCGGTTCAGATAGTGCACGTTAAACATCTAAAATAAATGTAAAAAATAAATAGAGCCTATTGAAAGAAAAAATGTTAAAATCTTATTTTTTTACTACAATCTCTAATATTCACTTTAAAATTAAGTTATATTATAGTTATATGTATTAATAATGTTCGTGTATACTAAATAAAAGTTGAGTAAACTAGTAATAGGAAACCTCTTTGACCAATCCTTTACAATTATGGTGTTTAGCTAGCAATGAACACAATAATTATGAATGATTGGAGACAGTTATAAATCGTCGCTGATTTAATTTGAGAACAAAATAGTTTTTGTTCTATTAATTGCAGATATATATTGAAATAGTCTCTTCGGTATCACGTGGGAAAGAAGAAATGATGAAAAGGCTTAGCAAATAACGGTGAAAAGGTTGAGAATTTATGAGATAATATGGATGAAAATTTCCTGGCGTAGGCTTACCCTCCCTCCTATAAATTTATTTTAAAGTACAGACCCCATTTATCCAAACTTGGTGGTGGTTGGAAGAGTGAGTGGACGAAGCTAGTATTTGTTCCTCCTCCACACTAGATTCTTACAATGAAGTGTCACTAAGAGATCAGTGTACATTCGCTGGACATTGTAACAGAGCAGATTAGAGTAACATCTCTCAGTGTAGCCTGATGTGTGGCGGATGAAAAATGAAAGTCACCATAACATGTAAAGATTCAGAAATTAGGTTTCTCAATCAACCATTTAAAACATTACATTGTTTGAACAAGTTTATTGAAAACAGGTAAACTTAGACTACTCAGTTACAACTTCCTCTGACGCAAATGATGAAAATGGTTCACATTGAAAATGTAAGACAATTTATTGGCAAATTTAACAATACATTTTTCTGACACGTTGCAGAAATTTTGGCTGAATATCTGAACTCAATGCATAGCTTGGCTCCATCTCCAAATTTATATCAACAATTTGAGATCTGTATTTTTACTTGAATATCATCGTAGGGAACCCCATCCCTTGTCTCTATTCATACTGAAGACAGATATGAAACCAAGCGTTGAGAAAGGGATTGAGGGGATTATTTGATGGCGGTGTTGTATCAATGATTAATTCATTCTAAGTGGAATGCTTCCATTGATATGCAGTAAACATTGCAGACGTTTGCGCACGCCCTGATCTTCCTGAGGAAAAGCACGAGAACCAATTATAACATGTACCGACCAAATAGTCATAATTATTGACCCTACATAGAGTTTCTATAGCAAGAGAGAGATATATTAATATTAGTTAAGGTGATTGGCCCTTTTCATTTGGCGTGAAAATGCAGAGCCATGGGAACAAACGGTTATCTTCAAGAATTTGTAACTCATGATACAAATGTGATGGATAAATACATTTTTTCTGGCAGATAAAGGCTATCTGGCAGTCATAAGACCCACTTTTAACTTATCGATCGGATATAATTTTATATATATCAGATAAATATTGATCCAGGAGTCATAATACCAGCCCTTAAATACATAGAGATGATATTTACAACAGTTTTGGAGATACAGAAGATGAATTCTGGAAACGACCATTCTGATTACCGATACTAATTATCTATTAATTGAATAAATAGCTGTCATAACAAAGTCACAGCATTCCCTTGGGACATCATACGATCTTAGAGAAAGATCTGGTGATCTCTGTGGCCAATCAACTAGACCACTTCGGTCCATTGAGCGTTCCGGGAAGGGTCTATTGAGAAGTGAAGTTACCTTCTTATCCAAATGAATATATGAGTCTTTTTGTTTCAGCCACGTAACTAAACTAAAAAACCCCTGGAGATGGGCTAGAGTTGAAAATAGGATCCATGTAGTAACTCTTCTAAATGTCAGATTAATTCTTCTTAAGAAAATTGGAATGCAACTGGACTTTGTACACCCTACTGTGGAACACGGGTTCTACCGACTGTTCTGCAAGACTGGGCCATTTAGACACGTGTGGAGTGTGCTGTCCTAATAGCCTTTCCCTCGTGCCCAGGAAATAGCTCACCACTATTTATTCATAAACGTTTGATATGGAGAGTTAGATCTGGAATATATTGGTAATAAATCACAGCCAAATGGGAAGTAAAAAAAAAGGTGTATCCGTGAATACAAGCTCTCTATTCAAGAGCAGAGGACGCTATAAAAGTATCTGAACATCTGTACGTGTATTGTGTTAGGCCTTGTTTGTAGATAAAATAAATAATGGCTGGAAGTGTCGACTGCCGATCGTGATAAAAACATGCCATACCACGTTAATGGTCTTGGTTAGCACTCACAATCGATATTCATGGAGCATCCCCCGTTTGATCAAATAAATGGTCAACATTCGTTTGAACATTCTGTTCTGGTTTGTTTATTTTTATCGTACCCCCCCNCCCCCCACGTCTTACTACCAATTTGAACTATTAAAATATTTAAACTAATGCGTAGGTATAGGGATATGGTTTAATGGGAATGTACCTTCATTTGCGTGGAAGGAGCGTTGGAAAACTTTAGCAAAATCAATCTCAATACTCCTGGCTGGAATTTGAACTCCAACTTTTCGTCACCAGCAAAAAACTCTAATAGATATAAACGCTTATGTCCATATTTCCAATAGTTTGGGTCAGTTCTTAGTTAATATACACTCAAAGTATTTATTAAAATAGAACCTGGGACAACAGCTTCAGACAAATATTAGCTCTTCTACTTCCTTCTGCCTACACAATGCCAAGGCTTAGACCTCCCCGGAGCTCAGGCCGTAGTCTTTTTAGATAAAAATATAGAAGAGGGTTTCAATTCCTGTGTTAAGTTGTCATTTTTCTACTAAACGGATTCTTGGTGTAATGGTCTGTACATCTGACTACAAGCCTAGAGGTCCCGGATTCAATTCCATTCCGGTACTTTGGGTACTCTTGCCGAAAGAGGAGTCAGCCCAACGATCACCAGTGTTTGGTTAGTTAGGATTCACCCCCCTCATACTCACTATCACCATCACCTCATCTCATCGGGACATAAAATGAGCCTCCATGGATGATTATGTACCACGACAATAAGAAAACCCAATATTTCAGTGGCGCAATAAGATTTTATTCAACTTAAGTACAATAGAAGAACAGTTTACAGCCCGACCAAGGATTGAAGCAAACAATAAAGTGGGCCCATAGTCAGCGAGAGAAACGGTTAGCATAGCGCAAATACTTAATTAATGGTATACATTATTGTATTGTATTGTATTGTATTGTATTAAGTATTGTTGGCAACTTCCAGTAAATTATATCATAAAATACCTTTCTTATAAATTTCCATCAATAATAATGCATAAGAAAGAAATCTAAATCACCGTGAAATAGTTAAAGAACAGAAGGATCAAAATGTTCCAGCAACTGCAATCTTTAAAGTTTGAAATACAAAGATTATCCTCTATCTATAACACGAATGAAGTAGAGCCTAAACAATCCTTGCCCGACCCTGATTTAAACAGTAAATATAACAGGCCATCTTCAGGAGGAGATTCAGAAATAAACAAAGACTAAATAAAAAAGAGGTCCAGATATACTTTAGTTAAAGGTGACCTGGTGGTCTAGGGGTAAGGTGTCAGACTTCTGTGCTGGCGGCCGGGGTTCAATCCTCGGTCCCGGCACAGA
>CABEEJ010011218.1:0-11663 GCA_901482245.1 Timema douglasi | reverse complement strand
GGAGGCCTGGCATTCCCCACATTCACAAGATGTCTTGTCAGAGGTGAAGGAAGGGTTTGGTAATCAGATAGATATGTGCCGGGACCAAGGATTGAACACCGGACCCCTAGCACAGAAGTCCAACACCTTACCCCTAGACCGCCAGGTCCTCTAGATTGCTTAAACTATCTTTAAAAGAACCTCTTAAGCACACGATTTTAATTGTTAAGCTAAAAGAGTACGTAAAGAAACTAGTACAGTTGTACATTAAATGGATGTATCGCTACCATATTGGAATTAGAAGGGAAATACTTACATCTCAACACGCTCAACTTTTATGCCCCAAGCATCGGTAGCCCCATCCAAGATCACCTAGAAAAAAAACATTGTAAACAGAGTGCATGAAATAGGTTTTACCAACCACAACAACAACAACAAAAACCTCCCGACGTAGAAAATATATAATACCATATGAATATAAATTCAAAAAGTACCAAGGATTTTGTTTTATACAGATATTCTAATTTTTACAGCAACACAAATATCGTTCCTTATAAATAAACTAAAGATAATTTTCCAGATGGTTTGATTCTGTTGAAATAACTTTAGCTTGAGGTCATCCTACTTTAGACCAAAATATGTCAGTAACTAGGTTAAGAGGCAAATAAATCATAGAATAGTTGAGATTGTATTTTAAAACTTGTTTAACTAGTGATGAGCCAGTCTAGAGCATACTGTATTTTGTTTCCTTCTAATTAACTTAGTCTTTCTGTTACATACGTAGTAAATGAATATCGTCATCCATACGCCCAGGAAACAGGAAAGAGAAATATGTGAGGCTCTCAACTTAGTTATTTATTCTCAACATGTTTGATATCTATTGTAAGTTCAACTTTCACCAGTCAGCTTGTAAGTGTAATGTGAGGTATTTCCACACTGACTCCAGTGGGAGAGCATTGCATCTGTGAAGAAATGTTCAAGTATCACGTGGTTTGGGATGACGTGATCTAGGACGTTGATTGGTGCTTAATGCCGTCATTGGAATCTCCTGGTTGGTGCTTAATACCGTCATTGGAATCTCCTGGTTGGTGCTTAATACCATCATTGGAATCTCCTGGTTGGTGCTTAATACCGTCATTGGAATCTCCTGGTTGGTGCTTAATACCATCATTGGAATCTCCTGATTGGTGCTTAATACCGTCATTGGAATCTCCTGGTTGGTGCTTAATACCATCATTGGAATCTCCTGATTGGTGCTTAATACCGTCATTGGAATATGCTGATTGGTGCTTAATGCCGTCATTGGAATATCCTGCTTGGTTCTTAATGCCGTCATTGGAATCTCCTGATTGGTGCTTAATACCATCATTAGAATATCCTGATTGGTGCTTAATGCCGTCATTGGAATATCCTGATTGGTGCTTAATACCATCATTAGAATATCCTGATTGGTGCTTAATGCCGTCATTGGAATCTCCTGATTGGTGCTTAATGCCGTCATTGGAATCTCCTGATTGGTGCTTAATGCCGTCATTGGAATATCCTGATTGGTACTTTGTGCCGTCATTGGAATCTCATGATTGGTGCTTAATGCCGTCATTAGAATATCTTGATTGGTGCTTAATGCCGTCATTGGAATCTCCTGATTGGTGCTTAATACCATCATTAGAATATCCTGATTGGTGCTTAATGCCATGTTTATGACCTGCATGGTACTGGAGATAAGGTACTTATAGAGAATGACCCTGACCTGCATGGTACTGGAGATAAGGTACTTATAGAGAATGACCCTGACCTGCATGGTACTGGAGATAACGTCTCTGTCACTAAGTATCTCGTGCAATGGGCGAGTGCCCAGTGTGTTTCTGAGCGTGGTTTGGGCGAGCAGACGGGTGGAGTGGTGGGCGTTCTCCACGTTGGCCACAGAGATGGTGGCGTTGGACACCCTGTAGTACACCACCGCGTCCACGGACACCGTCACACTGTCCTTGGTCAGCACCTGGTTCACGGCAATAGCTCCGTTATTTGCGGGCGAATACCAATGCTCTCTTTACTGCAGAGCACTCAGCATTTGTTTACACCAACAATAATAATAATAATAATATTTATCACCGCGTCTTACTACCCGTTCGGGCTATACGCTTTAAGTGCTAATTACACTAGTGGATTAGGAATTGGGAAGGTTTAATCAGAGGAAGTGAACCCTGCATTTGCGTGGAGGGAGAGTGGAAAACCATTTAGGAAAAACCACCCTCAGTTCACCCGACCGAGATTCGAACCTCGATCTCCCCGCCCTCGGCAGTAGAGCTCAACACGACTAGCGCGTTAGCCAACTACGCCACCGAGGCGGGTTGTTACCAAATGTCGACTCAATTTATTCCTAATAATAATTTGCTGATTTTTTTGAAAAATAATAGTTTTAATAATGTGTTTAGTGGCGTTTGTTAACTACTTAACACAAATATAAGAGCCGTTAGCGCGTGTAATCACCAATCACCGCGGAGTGAGCCACATAAAGACTCGTCCCGCGCATGATTTCATCCCAGGAGAATACTCTTAGAAAAGAAAACCACACCCTACAGGGAGTCGAACCAACGCTGTAGCCAGAAGGTATCAACCAAAATATATTTAGGGTTATTGACCTCAAGACTCTCGATAGGTTATATTATTGAAGCTGATTAGTACATTTCGTAGCCAATTCAGTGGGCATGCAAAGGCATTAGTCTCATCTCGTCTGGTTTTTGAGGTCATGGGGAGGTTAGAGTTCGAATCCGACCGGTTTTTCAGGTGCATTTCCTCTAAATTGTACCTTATTGTCGCTATAACTATTATAATAAACAGCTGGACAACCATCACGGGTAGAAACAAGCTAGTGAGCCACAAAGTTAGTCACAAATGGGTGCACATCTTCTTAAACTACCCTACTCATCCTTATCTCTTAGATTAAGTCGTCAATAGCCTTGGTGATAAATTTAGTGACGAAAAAACTTTATTCAAGTAAAAATTAAGCAATCAAGAATAGGTGTATTCACTGTAAATTTTGATAATTTTTTACAACTAATATTTAAAAAAAAATTGTTTCCTATAAATTCCTTTATTTTTTTTCAAATTGTATAGTGATGAAAAGTATTTAAATAACCTTTTTAACTGTCAGTTAAATAACAAACTTACCGTGAACCAACTATATTATTATTATTATTATTATTATTTGTGTTACCTCCTGACGTCATCATCCGGTTCCTTGTTTCATTACGATTTTTACTGTCATCAAAACAGAGCTACAGTAGCCCCGTGGCTTCTTTGGTGCTGACTGACAGCTCACAGCTGACTTCTGACAGTCAACATTTAGGTATATAACTACATTTAGACTCTCATAAGTGACAGCTGCTAAACACATGTATTTTCAGATCATATGATTCGGCGTAGGGATACATAATTTGGTCTGGTAGCTTTTCAAAGCCGTCAGAAGTCAGCTGTGAACTGTCAGTCAGCACCAAAGAAGCCATGGGGCTACTGTACTTGTAACTAATGTGAACATTTCTAAAAGTATCAAGCAATAAATTGTACACTTCAAGTCCGATAGAAGGGTTACACAAATACACACACAAAAAAACACAACACTCATGTGTGATAGCATGCTCGACATTTCACACAATATATCAACATTCCATTCCGAACACATCAATGTCTCTGGTTTGATTACGTCCTAAATACACAAACAGGTACATGTGACATAGAGGCAGGTAATTAAACACTACACACATGTGACAGACAGGCAAATAACACACGTTATTACACTATTTACATATCTATATAGTAGTCATTTACATAATATACATTGTAAAATATGAAAACTAATTAGGTTCTAAATTGGCTCCAAGTCTATAAACAATAAATGACAGAGGAGAGACAAATATATTATATTATGTGCGGTGAAAATTACATCGGTGCTCAAATTAAATATTTAGGGGTTAAGCCCGTACGTTCAAACTGTGTTTAGGAAAACAGTAAGGTGTGGAATATTTTTAAAATATTGTTTTAGTTTTGAAACTTATATTTTAAGTAATATTGATAATAATTAAATGTAACTATGATTACCTGTTTGTAAACAGTATTTTTACTACTTAGGAAAAATCATTTATATTGATTTTAACATTTTAATTAAACCTCAATAGTCTTTATGAAATTTTATTTTAAAATTATAATCAGGAACGTATTAAATATGCTCTATGAAACTTATTTGGAACATAAGTCAATTATTAATTGACTAATTTTAGTTTTAGAGGGATTAAAAAAATAATAATAATAATAATAATAATAATAATAATAATAATAATAATACACACTTTAAACAAGTGTTAACAGAAATAAAAATATTTGGTCGAACCTTTGTGTTCAACTTCTACAAAAAATAGTATATATATATATATATATATATAGAGAGAGAGAGAGAGAGAGAGAGAGAGATGACGCGTTACTCACTTTAATTAATTATTGATTAGTAAGAAACAATATTTTTACACAAATCAAGCTTCTATGAAGAATGAAAATACCTTTAAAAATTCAAATTACCAGCTACTTCAATAAATAATTAAATGGTATTCAGAATCTCAATCAACCTTTTATTCATATATTAAAGATTTTGTCACTCAATTTAAAAAAATAAAATATTACATTAAACGTACATAATTTTAAGGCTATTCGACTCAGGTAAATATATTCTTGAGACACGAACACTAGAATATTATTTTAGCTTACAAAACTGAGAATGCTCGTAGAGTTGTACTGCGCTCTGAGCTTTAAATCATGAGTCCAGAGTTTATTTCTAACCGGGTGTACCAGGACGTGGTTTTCTCATTAGTGATTTTACATCCTCTATCCACGCGGATGCTAGTACATTAATTAAAACCAGAAATATTCTTCGTGTGTCTGTAGATTAATTAGTTAAAGTAATGGACGTCCAAGACGTACTAAAGTAGACTTACAAAAAGAGGTGTTTCAACAAGTGGGCTTATCCTAATATAATTTCCTGTTTTAATTTTTGAGAATGTATTCACAGCCGTTATATTTATATCCATCAATAAACCATGATTTATATTCATCAATAAACCATGATTTATATCCATCAATAAACCATGATTTATACCAGAAATAACCCATGAATTATATCCATAATAAACCATAAATTATAACAGAAATAAACCACTAATTATATTCATCAATAAAGCATGAATTATATACATCAATAAACCATGATTTATACCAGAAATAAACCACGAATTATATACATCAATAAACCATGATTTATACCAGAAATAACCCATGAATTATACCAGAAATAAAACACGAATTATATACATCAATAAACCATGATTTATACCAGAAATAACCCATGAATTATATACATCAATAAACCATGATTTATACCAGAAATAACCCATGAATTATATCCATCAATAAACCATGAATTATACCATAAATAAACCACGAATTATATACATCAATAAACCATGATTTATACCAGAAATAACCCATGAATTATATCCATCAATAAACCATGAATTATACCAGAAATAAACCACGAATTATATAAATCAATAAACCATGATTTATACCGGAAATAACCCATGAATTATATCCATCAATAAACCATGAATTATATCCATCAATAAACCATGAATTATATACATCAATAAACCATGATTTATACCAGAAATAAACCATGAATTATATCCATCAATAAACCATAAATTATAACAGAAATAAACCCCTAATTATATTCATCAATAAAGCATGAATTACATCCATTAATAAACCATGATTTATATCCATCAATAAACCATGAATTATATCCATCAATAAACCATGAATTATATCCATCAATAAACCATGATTTATACCAGAAATAACCTATGAATTATATCCATCAATAAACCATGATTTATACCAGAAATAACCTATGAATTATATCCATCAATATTATTATAATTATAATCAGCACCGCGTCTTACTACCCGTTCGGGTTATACGCACTTACGCTAATGTGTAATGGTAGGATGATTGTGAGATGAAATGGAGGACCTCATCAATAAACCATGATTTATACCAGAAATAACCCATGAATTATATCCATCAATAAACCATGATTTATATCCATCAATAAACCATGGATTATATACATCAATAAACCATGATTTATACCAGAAATAACCCATGCATTATATCCATCAATAAATCATGAATTATATCCATCAATAAACCATGATTTATTTCCATTAATAAACCATGAATTATACCAGAAATAAACCATGAATTAAATCCATCAATAAACGATGAATTATATCCATCAATAAACCATGATTTATGTCCATCAATAAACCATGAATTATATCCATCAATAAACCATGATTTATAACCATAAATAAACCATGAATTATATCATAAATAAACCATGATTTATACCAGAAATAACCCATGAATTATATCCATCAATAAACCATGACTTATACCAGAAATAAACCACGAATTATATACATCAATAAACTATGACTTATAGCAGAAATAACCCTTGAATTATATCCATCAATAAACCATGAATTATACCAGAAATAAACCACGAATTATATCCATCAATAAAGCATGAATTATATCCATCAATAAAAAATGATTTATATCCATCAATAAACCACGAATTATATTCATCAATAAAGCATGAATTATATCCATCAATGAACCATGAATTATATCCATCAATAAACCATGATTTATATCCATCAATAAACCACGAATTATATCCATCAATAAAGCATGAATTATATCCATCAATAAAACATGATTTATATCCATCAATAAAACATGAATTATATCCATCAATAAAGCATGAATTATATCCATCAATAAACCATGAGTTATACTAGAAATAAACCATGAATTATATCCATCAATAAAGCATGAATTATATCCATCAATAAACCATGAATTATATCCATCAATAAACCATGAGTTATACTAGAAATAAACCATGAATTATATCCATCAATAAACCATGAATTATACCAGAAATAAACCATGAATTAAATACATCAATAAACCATGAACTATATCCATCAATAAAAAAGTTCGTGCGAATATTAGTTGATTTTGTCATATTTTTTTTTCGCACAGCGTCTTACTACCCGTTCGGCCTAAAAGCTTATGTACTAACTATACTAATAGTTTCAAGGATTATAGAGGCTATATTTATGAGAAGTGTATCCGAATTTGCGTGGAGGGAGAGTGGAAAGCAAGTTTGGAAAACCCACCCTCAATACCACCGACCGAGATTTGAACCTCGTCATCGGCAGTCTAGTCTACTACTAGAGTAGCCCCTTAGACCACGCGGCCACCGAAGCGGTCCAACGCTAGTGACACACACACACACACACACACACACACACACACACACACACACACGTATAGTCCATTCACCGTAGGAATTACTTCTCTGAAAGGTCTTTTTTCCTACCAATATCCTACTATATAGTAGATTTATGGTAGGGAAAAAGGCCTTTCAGAAGTCCATTCCTACCGTGAATGGATTATATGTAAGAAAAGAAAGCACCCGGTGAGTGTCATGCAGGTGCTAGACGCAAGTCCACAAAAGGTGCCATCAGCAGGGTCCTTGGTCCAGCTTACCTCCTGCGGAGGAACATCGTAAGTCCTCGTCCTGAGGTCGACCCTAGCATAGCAATCGATGCACGGCAAGATAAAGAATATCCCTGTAGAACAATTAGGCGAGTTTCAATCATTGTTACCAACAAACAGGATTGGTCAAGGATTTGTTTCCCTACAGGGGCTTCTGCGCTGGGGGTCCGGGGTTCAATCCTAGGTCCCGGCACAGATTTATCTGATCGCCAAACCCTCCCTTCACCTCTGACAAAACGTGTATTAATCACAACTTGTGAATGTGTGGAGTGCCAGGCCTCCACCGTGGTTCGGATCCCACGTTAAACTTTAGGTCCTCCATTTCATCTCATCAATCACCCTACCACTACACATTAGCGTAAGTGCGTATAACCCGAACGGGTAGTAAGACGCGGTGCCAATAATAATAATAATAATAATAATAATGATTCACAAAATAAGGGATATTTTAGCACAGTTTGTTTTAAAAATTAAGGTTTAATTTTAATATAGATTCATTTGAGTGAAAAATGAAAACCTGAACACGGGAATCGAACCCGTGGTAGATAGCTGTCACGCAAAGCCAAAGGTCCTGGGGTTCGATCCCCGTGTCTTAGGCTGTCATTTCTCACTTGATTGAATTTGATTTTGCAACTATCAGAACTTTTTTTTAGCACCGCGTCTTACTAACCATTCGGATTATACGCTTTAAGTACTAATTACGCTAATGGATTAGGAATTGGGAAAGTTAAATTTAGAGGAAGTGTACCCGTATTTGCGTGGAACCAAAGTGGGGGACCGTTTTGGAAAAAAAACCACTCTCAGTGCATCCAACCAGGATCGAACCTCGACCCAACCTCCCTCATCAACAGCCAAGTGTACTACGAGTGTGACACCTTGGACCATGCGACCACCTAAGAGGGTCATTAGAACTGATCCTTTAGGTAATTATTACGTGTCAGTGTGTTATGCACATGAGTTAATTAATGAAGATAATTGAAAACACACGTGTGTGCAAGTTGAGGGATTAAACCATCAAACTAATGTGTTTACCGCTGATAAAATTTAAAGTAAACTTTAGGAACTATTTGGCATTTAGAAATAAAAAATAATAAACCACGACAAACAAGAATATTCTGGGTTACTGCACAAGCAGTTATTTTAACTAACCACTGTGGTATTACGGTTTATGGCGTCAGTATCGTGAATTTACATAACAGGAGAGATCAAGGTACAAATCTCAGTTACAAGCTGCAGTCAAATACACTCGGTGTATGGATGTTGTTGAAGTATGTGTGACTCTGTGTATGGTTGTTGTTGAAGAAGGCAGTATACAAGGATAGGGAAGTGTGGAGGAAGCTAGTGAGGATGGATTAAGTACGGAGCTGTTGTTTATAGAGCTGTTTGCACCATTTATTGCCTACCCTATAGGGGAACGGAGTGATTGTGCATGGCTTTATGGACGTATAATATGTACGTACTACATATATATGCAAGGCCGTAGGCGGGCGGGGGCGTTTGAGGGTTAAACTCCTCGCCTCCCCCCAAAGAAATTTAATGAACAAAATGTATATGGCTTAGTTTATGGTTCAACCAGTATAAAAATTAGGATACCAGTACAAATTAGGGGATTGTGTTACCATAAAAAGCACTTCAGAGAACTTCTAGAACTGTTTATCAGTTAGAATTTTTTTCTTCTAGCCTCCGACAATTGGGGGATGGGCCCATCGAACCCCCCCTCCCTGAGATTATTGGCTGGCTACGGCCTTATATGTATGTATTTTTTCAGATAGAGAAATTCAAAAAACACAAGTGAGTTTAAGATTAAATCCTCACCAAGAATCCACTAATGACTCAGTTTTTGTTTTGGGGAAGATACACTCCATTTTCCTGAGGGCCGTCACATTTTAGAGGCGGTAGGATGAAAGAGAATGCGAACTGAACTATCTTTGCACATTTTATGACAAAAAAAATCGGAAAAAAACAACTCTAGTAGATACATTTAGTTTAATATCCTGCAAATTATAGCAATTTCAAGAGTTATTGTCATGTCAAATAGTCATGTGTAAATGTTTCTACTAAAGCAAAATTTGATTTATTTTAACCCTAAGAGAGTTTTTATCTATATAGATTGTTTTATTAAAATACGGACATTAACTCATGTTCACCTTGACACACACACAGTTAGAATATGAGTAATTAAGTTTTTAAAACACACACGTGGTTCTAAGACATTGGATAACATCGACCAATAAATATCAAAACACAACAAGCTCGGTTTGGGGCCCATGCCTTGTCCAGGGAGAGCTGTTATACTGTTAGTGTTAGTGTTAGTGTTAGTGTTAGTGTTAGTGTTAGTGTTAGTGTTAGTGTTAATGGTTGGACGCTGGCCACGGACATAATGTTGAGTTGAGAAAAAATCTGCAAACCTTCTCATTGTCTTTCTCTCGATCTTTATTTAATCGATCGACTGAACTAGCGTTCGCAGTCGACCGGTATATCGCGATTGACTGTTCGACCACCTCTGTTGTAAGCTAAACATACGAGTTTTAAAACAAAATGTTACTGAAGTCATTCCTCCAACGTCCGTCTCATTCGACCAAAGCTAGTATCATGTACACACTGATCTTTGTAGGAATAAGCGTCTGAAAAGCCTTTTTACCTTCCAAAAAACCTCCTTTGTAGTATATAGTAGTTTATTTTGGTAGTAAAAAATGCTTTTCAGTGTATATTATCCTTGCTACGAGCAGGGTGTTGGGGTCTTTGGAGGAATATGAGGGGGGGGGGGGTTGTCACATTATTCCAAGGGCAAAGACTTGCCTCTTGCCGAGGAATGTCGAACACAGTGGTCCGTAGATCGACCTTGGAGTAGGTCTCAATACAAGGCAGAACGAAGAAAATACCTACGGTACAAGACACAAACAGAGAAAGATTCTGGTAGGAGAGACAGTTACTGAAGTTACCAGAAACTACTTCCATAATATATTCATACGTCGACACAAGGGATCCACCACTATCACTGTTGATAGATAAAGTTACTTAAAAAAAATAAGAGAAGTAATAAAATATTTTCTTCAATGTTGAAAGCTAATTAAATTGTGTTTCTACACCTTTCATTTTACCAGAATTATATTACAGAAAAAAAACGAACCAAATAAGTTTAGAGGGTCAATTTGACAGAGTGTGAGTCAGTTTTAGAATACGGTAACTTCATTTAGGGACGGTAAACCCCCCCTCCCCCTTAAATATATCATGTCCAGGAATTAAAATTTCACAAGAACCGCATAAAAGCGTTAATTTGGGAAAACTCATTGCAATTATTTTATTAATCTTTTTTACATATGTTAAAAAAAAGTTTTTTCTGTAAAATATCCCGTACACAAGTTAATTTACATGAATTGTTTTAATATACAGCTTAATTTTTTCTTTCAAAATATTTCGAAACAGAATATTTTAATAACAATATTTATTTTGTACATGCCATAATAATTTTTAGTGATAGTAAATAGGAACGTGTTAAAAAAATACTTTTTTTTAAACTTATTAATGGGAGCTCGAAATTTTGAGATGACGTAACTAAACGAAATATCTACTTTTAATGCTTAATATATTAGATCCTAAAGTTGTACACAACGGGTCATAATAATTGTTATAGTTCACCACAGTTAACAATAAGTAATTACGTTTATTTGTGTTTATTTGAAGTCATTTTAAAACCTATTTCTACAACACAAGAGCAAGGAGAATGTGGTTGGAAGGAGACATCTAAGAAATGTATGTGGAACAACTCGTATGGACAGAGTCAGTAATGAATGGGTGCTGAAGGAGTGGACAGTCAGTAATGAATGGGTGCTGAAGGAGTAGACAGTCAGTAAGGAATGGGTGCTGAAGGAGTGGAGAGAGCCAGTAATGAATGGGTGCTGAAGGAGTGGACAGAGTCAGTAATGAATGGGTGCTGAAGGAGTGGACAGTCAGTAATGAATGGGTACTGAAGGAGTGGACAGTCAGTAATGAATGGGTGC
>CABEEJ010011217.1:0-11670 GCA_901482245.1 Timema douglasi | reverse complement strand
GAGTCACTGTCCTATATATTTCAATAGTATTAGAAGCTGGGTGAGTCACTGTCCTATATATTTCAATAGTATTAGAAGCCTGGTGAGTCACAGTCCTATACATTTCAATAGTATTAGAAGCCTGGTGAGTCACTGTCCTATATATTTCAATAGTATTAGAAGCTGGGTGAGTCACTTACCTATATATTTCAATAGTATTTGAAGCTCAGTGAGTCACTGTCCTATATATTTCAATAGTATTAGAAGCTGGGTGAGTCACTGTCCTATATATTTCAATAGTATTAGAAGCTGGGTGAGACACTGTCCTATACATTTCAATAGTATTAGAAGCTGGGTGAGACACTGTCCTATATATCTCAATAGTACTAGAAGCTGGGTGAGTTACTGTCCTATATATCTCAATAATATTAGAAGCTGAGTGAGTCACTGTCCTATATATTTCAATAGTATTAGAAGCTGGGTGAGTCACAGTCCTATATATTTCAATAGTATTAGAAGCTTAGTGAGTCACTGTCCTATATATTTCAATAGTATATGACAGGCCTAGTAAGCTGGTATGGCTTGAGTAAAACCTGACCCAGGCCACACGACGGAAACAGTGATGGATGTAATCATTGGAAATTATATTAACAAAGAAAAGAGTGCATAGTGAGATCCAAGGGGGAAAACTTCTTAATAAAGTGCTTGAATCTCACTTTCTGATCCAAATTAAAAAATAATATCCTTTATTCATAGATTAAATAGAAGATAACCAACCCTTATTTACACAAATGTTCCTAAACTCATTTTTGTATTACACATCCATAAATATTAAATAGCTCTAACACTCCCTGAAGTAACACGGCTGTCTAGTGAAATAAAGGTGTTACTTTTGTTACTTGCGCATGTTTGTTTAACACACATCACAAGTGGACTCATGGCTTTTTGTTCCTCAAAGGTCGACATTCTACGCCCACTGGTGGCTGTTCCTCTAAACACCACTGCTTGGACAGCCCTTGTCGGCCACAAGGGTGTAAAACTGTCGTTTCTCCAGGAACTAATTGCAATGCTCAGATCCAGTATTCAAAGTTAGAATAATATAAACATTGGTATTCAAAAATATTTGAGTATTTGCATTACGTTGAAAGTTCTCCCAACTCTTTTAAAATATTCTAGGATTACAGCAGATCAATCCTGATCTTGGATTTGGACTGGGAAACTTATGTTCTGTGACCCACACACACCTCTGTTATACACACAAGCCTAGAGGCCATGAGCAATCTCTCAATGGTTGTGCTTTACTCAGTTCTCCTGATGTTAGAGAAGCACCGGAGAGTCTTTGACTCTTACAACCAACTCTCGGTGTCATTGAACCTTTGATTCTCGTTAGTGCCAGTACTTATAGATACTTGGCTTCAGGCGGATTAATACGTAGTAACGCCAGAAACACAGTACTAACATTTAGTGCACCCTTTTGAAAATATGTTCACATAAAAACATTCATTTAAATTATCTCAAATGGGGTAAAAGCCTTTAAAAATTAAGAAAATCAAATAATGTTTACTGTAAAACTGGGACATATTCAGGAATTATATTCCGGTGTTTGTCTTTTAAGAAAAATACTATATATTCACACACATGTCCTTTTCCTGTGTTTGTCCTTGATCCTGTCTAAGTGTCCTGTCATTCTTTACTATTTTCCTTTCTCTCCCTTTTATGGTTTCCTCTTCTAGAAAGTTGCATTGTGATTTTCCCACTCCCTCCTGATGAGTTCCGATAGAATGAGACCTGGGTCGGGCCATTACCTCTTTGTCCAGTGGCAGCAGTGTAAAGTGTGAACAGTGTTCAGGATTTGTACGGTCCTTGAAAGACCTGGGATTTAATGTGTGTCTGTTCAAGGCCTTGAAAATGGTTGTAAAGACGGTGATTAAAGATGGACTGGGACATGGAATATCTAGCGCATGCTCTCTGATCAAGCGTTGTCTGCTGTTTTACTGTACTCTCCGCTGCTCTTCCCGCTTCTTTTGTTTTATTTGTTATCTTATCGCGTCATCGACCCACGGTGTAATGTATTGATTTGGATTAATCTAAATTATGTAAAAAGTCATGGATGAAGGTAATTTTTCTTTAAAGTAATATAGGTAGAGTATCCTTTTAAGATTCATCCATGAAGAAACACGTGATTCTTAGAAACGTTCTGAAAAGGACTTCGCCCCTAAAATATATTTTTTATAACATATTTCTTGTTAAAATATCTACTGCGTTGTTTCTTGTGNCCGCTGCTCTTCCCGCTTCTTTTGTTTTATTTGTTATCTTATCGCGTCATCGACCCACGGTGTAATGTATTGATTTGGATTAATCTAAATTATGTAAAAAGTCATGGATGAAGGTAATTTTTCTTTAAAGTAATATAGGTAGAGTATCCTTTTAAGATTCATCCATGAAGAAACACGTGATTCTTAGAAACGTTCTGAAAAGGACTTCGCCCCTAAAATATATTTTTTATAACATATTTCTTGTTAAAATATCTACTGCGTTGTTTCTTGTGAAAAGAAACAACTTCATAGTATTTGGCAGAAAACGCCATTTCTCTATACCAATAAGAAGCTAGCCTTCACAAAACCTGTCGCCAGAACTCTTTCTATTGGTTAGTTTTTACATTGTTGACCAGGGGAGAAAATGCAAGGGGTATGTTATATATAAACTATTGTGCGTATGTTTAAGGCATTCATTGTGTGTCAAAGAGACGTTGCGTGTGTGTGAAAAAGTGTGAGGCTGTGAGGATGATCTCGCTCACAGTCCAACACATTATAACAAATAAATCACATCAGTATCACAAGTATGCAGTAATATAAAATCTTTTAATTGGAATATGTACAAGCAATACAATTGACGCCCAAAACTGAGGCGCGATAAACAGATATCACTACAATTGACGCCCAAAGCGCGGCGAGAATTATTCCATATCACTACAACGGGTTGTGATTTCTATAGGGGCAAGGGGACAAACACATTAGCGTAAGTGCGTACAACCCGAACGGGTAGTAAGATGCGGTGCTAATAATAATAATAATAATAATATATGTTTCTATCCACCTTTCCTCCACCCTCTTCTAAATGTGTGTTCCAGAGCTTGAGCGCCCGCCCTTCAAGATGTTATAAGCCCAATCTACCTGATGGTGGGGGCTAAATCCATAAGAGTATTTTAGTTCTAATAACAACGGCTACTTTCCAGGAGGACTTTCCAACTGAACCTGATACCGAGATGGTGTCCGAGGATGAGCTCCCGACAGAGACCGCAAAGGAACAGCTCGACACGGAACTGGTGTCAGACGAGGAACTGCCCGACCCTGCGACGGCCGCGGACTTGCCGGAGACTGAGGCGGTCTCGGAGGATGAGCTTCCTCCCGAAAAAACTGACAAGAAAAAAAAAACAGCCTCAAAATCTTCTGATAATAAAGGTTTGGTTTTAAGGGAAAAAGTATCATCTAATTTTATTTGTGTTTATGAAATTTTGGATTGATTGAATCAGATTTAAGAGATTTGATTCATAATCAAATATTCCAAGTTGGTTTGGAAGATGTTTTAAGAGTGACCTTGTTAAACCCCTCGGCCCAGACTGGCTTACTAAAATATGCATACACTTAATATTTTGTTTTCAGTTGAATTGTTAAGCTGTAGGACTGGACTGATGCTGATTATTAATCCGGTCATTGGCCAATTATAGCAAAATGTGTAAGCCGATGATCTAAATTTTGCTAAGCGATTCACAAAACTGATCATTTGTTAAGGCCACCTCCACCCTGTCCGGTACTGGTGACTCATTGTCAAGCTCTTGCTAGGGATTCTCTGTTCAAGGTCATCTAGCAAACAGACGTCTTTCACAACCATCTAAAGAAATATCGAAGGTTTTAAAACTACATCATGGATTCAGAACTTATCTATATCTCAATACCTACATTTTTTCATCAGTTGGTACTTATTAAATTATTCTAAAATGAATTATTGCCTAATGGCATGGAAATGTATAATAAGACACTGTAGAATCACTGTACAGTGATGTAAAGTAGGTAATAGTTAAGGAAACCAACCTGAAAGGATAGTTAGGCTAGGAGCAGGCCAAGTGATGGACAGTCAACTGCTAGACACGAAGAAACAATGTGGAGCAAGTGATCGACACGAGCCGGGCCATGTGGTAGACAAAATGAAAACCATTCTTTGGAAGGCTGGCTGGGTCAAGTGGCCGACACGTATAAATATTATATTGATTGCTTTAGTCAGAAAAATTTGCCAGACATGTCTTGGATCTAAAAAAAAACTTAGTTAAAAATATATTCAGCACATTAAGTTTAAAAATTAATTTAATTTCTTTTTTTTAAGTAGTATAATAAGAGAAACTACTTTTTACAGTTTCAAGTTTGTGTGTACATATTGTGTTTGGGAAACAATTTTTTATTGGAATCTACGAGGGTCATCGTAAAGTTACAACATTTATGTAGAATCGAAATGCTCAACTGACACGCCAGGTGCGCCAACTTAGAAACAAAAAATGTCCCTTGGCCTCAGGGGCCCTTGCAACCTTACTTTCTGATGACCCTCGTAAATATTGTCATTCAGCACTTTTTTATTTTGAATGGAAACTTTAATTTTAGTCAGTTTCTCAACCAAAACTTGTTTTATTTAATACATTTACTTGCTGTCGATGTTTTTCCCGACAATTGTTGTTTATTTTAATATCTCACAAGTTGGGCCTTGACGTAACCTTCTACTCCAGTTTTTAAATATGTTGGTTTCTCTCTTTTTGTAATAAATTATCCTTTGTTCCTTTCTAACCATTTCCAAAACTTTGGGTCCCAAAAAACTTCCACATAAAATGACTATCTTTAATACAAGATATATGAACAAGTTTGGCAAATCTTCAACTTGCATTTGAAGAAATATATAAAAAATCATATTGTTTTTGTATGTAATTGACCTTTATTTAATTATAATGAAATGAACTGAAAGGGGCTGCTTTTGCTTGTCAAAACGAGTAGAAACCGTGCCGTTTGTGTGATTGTTTGACCTCTTGTTAAATATTTGCAGATTACCATTCTCATTATTGCTCAGAGTATAAAGGTAGAAGATTGAAGACTTGGAGGCCTTGCATGACAAATCTTTATATGTGCCCCAGCAGAAGTGAGTTACCGTACAGCTTTTAAATAGTTTGTCAGCTCTCACACTATTCGTGAATGTCCGCCTCACAAACATTCACGAATAATCTGGGACCAGCTCTATTATGGTCGAGTGTCGTCACCAAACCATTTATAATAAATATAGGCCTAACTTTGTCTTGAGGAAGCTCATCAACTACCGAAATGTAAGCTTGGTGACATTACACAATAGGGGTTCCCAACATTGGTGACATTACACAATAGGGGTTCCCAACATTTTACGAATTACATACCCCTGAAGCCGCCCCCCGCGCTCCACACCATACGTTTCTAGAAATTGTATCATTAATACATCCTAATTATTTAACGTTATGTTTGATGGTGAGTTTAGGCTCTCAGCCTTGAAATATCAGGGTCAATTGGGGATAATTTGTTATTTATAACTATAGTTTTAATATGCACAAAGCTGAGAACATTGTCTCACAGAGACATCAACTACTCGATAGCCCTTTGGGAGACAATTGTACACAAGTTGGTCTACTTTATTAGGTGGTCAATGTTACGTTGAGAGGATGATAAGGAAGGGGTAGGCCAAATGTGTGGGAAAGAGAGACATCGAGAGCTTTAAGAATAAAAGAGCATATTTTGACTCGATGTATGGGTGTTGTTGAAGGGGAAGTGTGGAGAAAGTTAGTGAGGATGGACCAAGTACGAGCTGTTTTTAGAGCTGTGTTTATGTTGAAGCAATGCAAGTATATTTTGATAGTAATATAAACAAACTATTTAATGTTTATTGAAGTTAGTAAAAATATGGAAGTTATCCTTTTCTCCTTCCCTTGTTTGACAAATGGTGATAACATTTTCCTCTTCTTTTCAGCCTTGAACTAACATAAACACTGTATCAGTAATTTATATTTGTTCAAGTTCTTAACTTATTATTGTTTTGTTGTTTGTGATTGACTTAAATTGTACCATCAGGGTTTCAAATTTCTTACAGGTATTGACATTCTTTCAGAAGGTGTGGCGGATTCTACCACGAAGAGCAAGAAGAAATCTGAGGCCCAGAAAAGGAAGCTCGCCGAGGGGGACACGTATGATCCCAGCTCGCCGACCTCCGAGAACAGTTGTGACGAGAGTCCCGCAGCCAAGCGGGCGGCTGTGTCGTCCGGCGGCTCGGACGTCAAGAGCAAGCCCGTCAAGGCCCGCAAAGCTTTACCTGAGCTTGACAAGTACTGGAAGGCAGTCAAGGAAGACTCCTCTGATTTCACTGGGTGGACATACTTGCTGCAATACGTCGACCAAGAGGTGAGATTTTCAACTCTGTCCTCTAACCTTCACCTCGTTAGTGTAAGCCTGCAGGTAGCCTGGATGGTTAGCGCGACACTACAATACCCTACTAACACTACTGGTTAGTAAATAAACAAGCTAGTTGCATTCTCTCGAGATTGGAAAATATGTTTACATTGGTCCTGTGCGGAATTGGAAATTTGATTTCGGGAAATAATAAACTATCTTTGGAAACAGCGTGGAAACGAGATGAATTTTTAAAAAAAGACAAAGCATTCCTTAATACAATTTTTTTTAAAGCTCATTTATTGACTTAGTATTTTAAAAAAAAAGATAAAAAGTATATATTTAATCAAAATCTTATGGTTTCATCACATTCATTAACTATTCCTTTAATTGCATTAATACCTGTACAAACACTTGATTAAGGAACTAAAGAAATATAGGTTACTGTTCACACCCTGTTAAACACAAAGAAAAGGTGTCAAATATTTTAATAAACTCCTTCATTTGGATGCAAGAACACTAATTCCTCGACATGTTCTGTTACTGCCAGATAAAAGTAGCTTCTGGCTTCTGGTCAACAATCTCAGGACAGAATCAGTTATACAACTTATTAAACATCCTATAAATCAGCATATTCAAGTATTCAACCTCTAGAATTAACACAGCTGGTTTAAGTCCTGCCACACGGACTAAAGGCCTAGCTGCGGTATCTGGAGACGTCCCCAGAACAAAGTTTACCACTACCTTTTAAACTGGTTTAGATAAGAGTCTCCCAGTTAAAGTAAATTTCAAAACTATATTAAAAGAGAAAAAATATCCAAATGCACTTTCAAGTAGATGGTGTAAGAATATTGACTTAATCTTTTATCTAGTTGGATTGCTTCACATATATACGTAGGTTTCTTAAAGAGGAATAATTAACTACTAAATGGCAAGAAGTAATCTTTTTAATGTGACAGCATCGGTAACGCTTTGGGTGGGACGACACATCTAAGATAAATCAGAGGTGAACGATTTCAATATAATTTATAAAGAAGTTTAAACAATGCAATATATATTTAAAAAAATAATTACTAACTTTAATACTGCAATAATATGATATTCATGTGTATAAAATTATTACTGTTACTATGGAGAACAACGTTAACTATCCAAGGAATGCAGAGAGAGTTCAACTTCATTTAATAATGTTCAGTCAAAATATACAAACAGCAGAGCCTCATCTAATCTCTCTGACCTTTAATTATAAAGGTTAATGACAACGATTTCAAAATAAAGAGTTAAGGAAAATCAAAAGGAGACACATTAAACAGAAGATTGCAGATTACCTAACAGCCTTTATGATATGTATACAAATCAATTCAAGTTACAACTAATTTCATCTCGAATGGGGGGAGGGTCAGAGGAAGCTAATCTAACTTTGTAAGTGTATTTATAAGTAACTGGTTAGAGTTTGTCCCTTAATATTGTCAGCTCTGGACCACTACTAGGTGGTATTAGAGTTTGTCCCTTAATATTGTCAGCTCTGAACCACTACCAGGTTGGTATTAGAGTTTGTCCCTTAATATTGTCGGCTCTGAACCACTACTAGGTGGTATTAGAGTTTGTCCCTTAATATTGTCGGCTCTGGACCACTACTAGGTGGTTTTAGTGTCTGGATCAAAGTTGAATATTTACTGTCGGAGTGTACATCGAATTTTAAATAACCTGTTCATGATTTAGTCCTTAGAAACTATTTTAATACATACCTGCAGTGCAAGACTATAGAACTAGTTGTATATTATTTGAGGGTGTTTCTCTAGGCTGCACTAATGATTTATAAAGAAGGTTTTTGGGTGACTATGAAAACACAGCCATCAGTAGCCATGTTGTACAAGAATTAACATTTGTGCATGGCATTATTTTAGTGCATAAAGTTACATAAATAACCAAAATATAATTGTCTTAGCATAAAACAACTTAAAAAACATTTGGACTATAATTTGGCTTGTGAATATTTCATATGAGGCCTGTTCAATAAGTTCCCAAACTTTTTTTCCACTAATTTTTTTCGGGTTTACCTACAAATGGTCACTTTGGTACATTCTTACTCGGCTAATACAATACTCCCAACACTGTTTCCACTCCTTGAAGCAGTTCTGATAGTGTTTTTTAGGATTGCGTGAAGGTAGGTCTGTGATTTCTCTCTAATGTCTTCAACTTTGTTGAATCTTTGTCCTTTCAAAGTGGATTATTATTATTATTAGCAGCGCGTCTTACTACCCGTTCGGGTTATACTCACTTACGCTAATGTGTAATGGTAGGGTGATTGTGAGATGAAATGGAGGACCTACAGTTTAACGTGGAATCTGAACCATAGTGGAGGCCTGGCATTCCCCACATTCACAAGATGTCTTGTCAGATGTGAAGGAAGGGTTTGGTAATCAGATAAATCTGTGCCGGGACCGAGGATTGAACCCCGGCCGCCAGCACAGAAGTCTGACACCTTACCCCTAGACCACCAGGTCACCTCAAAGTGGATTTTAGCTTTGGGAACAGGAAAAAGTCCCTAGGGCCGGGTCACACAAATAGGGAGTAGGCCGTTTTGGCTCAAAAATCAGGAATAATTAGCAGTGTGTGTGCGTGTGTGCGCACATTGTTGCGATGGAGGGACCAGGACTTGTTTTTCCACAACCTGGTTCTTTTTCTACTGACATTTTCTCGCAGACCTCTCAGAACTTCAAGATAATACCAAAAATGTATGATGAACACTACTCTCGACATAAAAACAACTTATCAGCACGACTCTCCCATGTGACATGAGCCGCTGTGAAGACTATTCTTTCATCTCATAGCCTCATGTTCCTGGCAAATTGCAACTCACTCGTCTCTCTGGTCCTGAGTTAGCAGCCGTGGGATGAGCTTTGCTGCATTTCCACAGGCTGTCGTTCGTGATTTCTCTCACAGTCAATAGACAGTTTGAAGGTAAAATTCTCCGAACTTGGGCCACATGAACGTCGTCAAGGGTCGCCCTGAGCGCTGACCACCATCAGTTGACTGCTGACCATCTTTGAATTGCTTCAACCATTCATAATCTTTTCTCTGACCCAGGCACTGATCTCCATAAACTTATTTCCTTGAATGTTCCCCCAAGTTTGACACAAAATGTAATGTTGATAACTCAGCCTCTCGAAACACGCACACCAAGCTCCTAAACAAAACAATGCGACGCAATGGCTAACCAGAATATAATGATGTCAACAGCATTTCAATTGCATAGCTTTACGCTATATAGCACCACTTACTATACTGTACATCGCGTTGGAGCACTGAGAACCTTTTGAACAACCCTTGTAGATTCTACTCGAGCTCACTTTGCACACTCCTACTGTTTAATAATCAGAATATTCTGTAAACTATATAGTCTGATATTGTTGCAGAATGACCTTGAAAGGCTGGTTGTATTGACACACTGGTATTGTTGCAGAATGACCTTGAAAGGCTGGTTGTATTGACACACTGGTATTGTTGCAGAATGACCTTGAAAGGCTGGTTGTAATGACACACTGGTATTGTTGCAGAATGACCTTGAAAGGCTGGTTGTAATGACACTGGTATTGTTGCAGAATGACCTTGAAAGGCTGGTTGTAACGACACACTGGTATTGTTGCAGAATGACCTTGAAAGGCTGGTTGTAACGACACTGGTATTGTTGCAGAATGACCTTGAAGCAGCTCGAGAGGCCTATGATGCATTTCTCTCGCACTATCCCTATTGCTACGGCTACTGGAGGAAGTACGCTGATTACGAGAAAAGGAAAGGCAATAAAGAGAAATGCGAAGAGGTATGTGCACTTGAGTCCAGTCAGTCGATTCCCCTCTTTATTAATCTTTATCGCAATTCACTCAGGTGTCTCTTGTGCTTACATGTAAGTACAACTTGAACTATTACTCTCTCAAGTGCGTTCCATCTTTGCTAACTTGATAACTTGGCTTGCCGCAACTCTCGTTGTGTGAATTAAATTGCCCGATATTGTTTTTTAAAAGTCAGAATTGAAAGAAGCTGTGGGTCTGAATATAACACTGTTTTTTCCAACAGCCTCGTCTCCACCAGACCTACCAAGACTGAGTTATTGCGGTAAACGGACTTTCTGTGCTCACTGTGAACATACACGGCATAATATAGCTATAACTAAACTAAATCTCTCTTACACATACTCTGCAGCCATCTTGTATTTAGTATTAAGGTCCTGTGTGGTGTTGAATATGTTCTTAGGTTAAGCTTAGACTTATAGTAGATGTTGTCATTTTATTATATTATTCACTAAGTAGTTGTTAGTCTGTAAGTCCATTCCTGTGATTCTAATATCTAAGTCGTATACTAAGGTGATACGTTACATGCTAGCACATATTTACTCTCTTGTGGTAAGTGGGCTCAAAATGAAAATGTGCTGAAGGAGTATTAAGTTGTAAAATTGTTGGCGCTCACCTTTTGTACGTGGGAAGCCAGGCTGGGGAAGAAGATGAACGCCCACCTCGGAGTGATGTGTCGGAACTCGTCGCTGGAGCGCTGTAACCATTCTTCAGTAAGGTGATCACAGTATTGTTTATGTGAATAATTGTCCTTTATACCGTGTGACTTGAAAAGAGTTTCTAACTTTGGTTGGGACTTAACTTTAAGTAACACTACCTCTGTGTGTTCGATTTAAAGAAAACAACAGCTTACGGATTGATAGTAAACACGCTATGTGTGTTCTTCAACACCTGTCGGGTTTTTTGCAGGTGTTTGAACGTGGCCTAAAAGCCATTCCTCTAAGCGTAGACCTCTGGATTCACTACCTCAACTACTGCAAGGCCGCTTACGCTGACAACGAAGACCACCTTCGGACCCAGTTCGAAAAGGCTATTTCTGCTTGTGGAATGGAATTCAGGCATGTCATCTGGATTTGATTATATAAGATAGTAATATCATTTGTGGGATACATATATTTTCATATCTCTGTTATTTGTTTTTCATAATTACAATTCACACTTTTTTGTAGCATAGTTTATTTTGTAAATACATTTACAATAAAATTTATTTCTTGTAACATTAAATGCCCAAAATTCTTGAAATAATAATCCCAACCATTTTTTTATGTGTAACATTTTATATTAAAGTATATAATTTAAAAAACACGGTGGTTAAATCACGTTCATTGGCTTTGTATACATCTTCAGAAGAGTTGCCAAGTTTTTGATGATATTTGTTGATACCTATATTTTGA
>CABEEJ010011216.1:0-11673 GCA_901482245.1 Timema douglasi | reverse complement strand
TTGGAGTTTGATTCGAGTTTTAGTAGCTGCTCGAACTCTACTTGAATATTGGAGTTTGATTCGAGTTTTAGTAGCTGCTCGAACTCGACTCAAAGATTGGAGTTTGATTTGAGGTTTAGTAGCTGCTCGAACTATACCCAGAAGATTTTTACAAAACTTGAAAAAATTTAATAGGGCCTACTTGAAATTTTAGGTCATTCTTTTGAAAATTCCTAGTCTTATTAATTGTATTCAATTTTAAGGTATAATTTCATACCAGATAGTTCCTCATTATTATATTTATTTTTGTTTATTTAAACAAGTTGTAAAATACATTAAATATATTTAAATTTCAAATTTGTATAGTCAAAAATTAAGATATATGAGGGAAGTTCAGAAAGTAACCTCTGTTTGGCTGTAAATAAAAAACTTGCATAGAAAAAATATTTTATCATATACATCTTAAAACTANTTACTATTTTTCGACATTGTCACCATTTAAATTTAAGCGTTTGTCATAGCGTTTCACTAATTTACAAATTCTTTCTTCGTCAAATTCAACCGCCTGGGCACGTATTCAATCTTCCACGGCATTTTGAAGTTTGTCGTCGTCATCAAGTGCTGTGACGCAAGCCACTTCATGTGAGTGAAGAGATGACAGTCACTTGGCGCCAAGTCGGGGATGACCAAAAACGTCCTATTTGAATTGCTCTAAAAGCTCTTGAGTTTTTCGAGCACTGTGAGGACGAGCGTTGTCATGAAAACACAACACCGAGTGTCAGCATACCACGACGTTCGTTTTGAATGGCTCGCTTAAGTTTCTTCAAAGTTTTACAAGCCATCGACTGTTGTTTCGTTTCGGTGTTTATGTACGCCACCCAAGTTTCGTCACCAGTCACAATTCTCTTCAAAAAAACCTTCTCCTTCCTCGTCGTAGCTTGAAAGGAAGTCCAAGGCAGAGCCCATTCGTTTGGTTTTGTGGACCTCTGTAAGCAATTTTGGTACCCACCGAGCACAGAACTTTTGTTAGCCTAATTTATCAGTGACAAACTCGTACAAAACCGTACAAGAAATTTGCGGGAATTGTTCAGAAAGTTCAGAGATGGTGAATCTTCGATTTTCACGGACTTTTTCGTCAATTTTCTTGACAAGATCATTACTCACAACAGAAGGTCTACCACTACTCTCTTCAATATGAATGTTTGTTCTACCACTTTTAAAAACTCGTCCCTATACTCGCACAATACCTTCACTCATAACGTTTGGACCGTGTACAGTACAACTGACGAATGTCTGCTGCTGAAACGTTTTGTGCCGAAAGAAATCTTATTACAGCACGCACTTCGCACTTTGTGGGATTTTTTTATTGCAGCGCTCATGTTTTGAGATTACACCAAGCGAATGCGCAAAAGAACGAGATTTATACTGTCGCAGCTGGACGCTTACTGAATCAGAGAACATGCAGATGTGACAATGGGGGCGATCCGCGCACAATTACTAGCGCCACGCTAAGACGGCAGTTATTTTCTGAACCACCCTTGTAAATGTATCTTTAAAAAAATATGTTTGTACTTATTTAGGGTTTATGAATGGATCTATTACAGAAATTCAACTTGAAGTAATTTACTGTACAAATAATTCTCTATACTAATTGAACCAAGAAAAACTTTATGTTTTTATTCCAACTCAACTCAAACTGACACAAAGTGAAAAATGCCTACTTGCACACCCTACAGTTTTCTAATATTTTATTTTTGTGTGTGTTGGGGGATTCAAAGCACAGATTTATTATGATCAATACAAGCGCCTATGGTAGAGCTGCAATGGCAGCATTTTCGAGAACTCATCTTTTGGCCAATGAGCCTCGAAGAACCTGTTACATTTTCGCAGAGAAGAAAAGCTTACTCTTGATGGCGATCCTTGTCCCTATGCCGGCTGAAGCCATTCATCATGTAGCAAGCATTCAATAAATAGCGACGAAGAGAATATCATCACTCACTAATTACCGAACACTTGGAGAGAAGGACCTGAGAGCTGCCCGTGGCTGTGGGAGACATTTAGGAAGGGTAGACAACCACACTGACAATATTTTGTAGGTTGTTCTACAATCGTGTATAAATGTACGCCATTTCAAAGTTCAGTGGCTTTGTAAATAAATGAAACAAATATTGTGGAAATTGGGATTTTTTTTTATTAAGTTGTATGACACCACAACTTGTATTAAATTATTTTTTTTAAATAAATTTTAAGCTTAATTGTTTTCTTGTTCCATTTATTCAACTGGTGTGAAAAATGTATAGCACTCGCTAACTACCATACTTAAAACAAAACTTCAAATAAAACCAGTAATAACACTCAAGATAAATGCATCACGCTAATTTTATAAAATAAACACTTAATGTATCGCTCTTTAAACTGCTTTAAAAAAAATCAGGAATAATAACAATTACTGAGAAAGTATGGTAATTACCTGACATTCCAAGCTTGTATCCTATTAGCTCCCATACCTGCATCCTAAATGTTGTTTTCCATAGTCTGTCAAATGAAGATTGGAACCCACATACTCAAGTACAGCTTTCTCGTCCATTATTTCACACAAAGACAACTCTAGTGACACATTCTGGTGCTCTAACACGTCTGGCGAAAATCTGGATGTCCGGATCTTGGGCTGATGTGTGTTACAACATATTAACACGCATTCTGGCTTCAGATAACTCATAACATTTCACAACACATCACGACAGTGTGAGCACTTTAAAATAATTTATTGGATTTTTATTTTCATTAACGCGTCATAAAACGTCAGCGTAGTATGAATTCGACTTATTACTTCATTCACTTGCCAATGGTATATTCAATCTTCCTAAAATTGTAATAGTAAAAAGAATAAACACAATTTTTATTAATTTTTGTTTTATTTTCTATTTTTAAGGGTCCTAAGAAACCTGATCGGCCCCCTTCTAAATCACCACTAGTTACAACGAATCGAACAAGAGATAGCATTACAAAACCATCTCTTCTTAAAGGAGATGTAGGGGACGCAACTGTTAAAAAACCTGTCACGGAAGCCCCATCAAAACCAGGTGAGCGACAATGTTTGATTGCTAATATGTTGACAGTTTAGGAACACCTTAGAGTAATGTAAAGTAAGTGATAAGGAAACAATCGAACCTTGGATGATAGTTGCTAGGCCTTGATAGAGACAATTAAACTTGGTGAAAACAAATAGCAATCAGAAAATTGGGAGTGTATGAAGAACTTAAGTGGTGAGTTTAATTGTTTCTATCATTGTTTTGTTTGCTTCTGTCACCACCACAGACAATTTTAAAGTGTTTTTAAACTGTTTGCACAAATCTCAACTTGTAATTTTAATAATCAAGCTATATGTTTACTGTGGTGTCAAATCTGTCTAATATATTAATATCTTGTACCTAATTATTTTATTTTTATTAATTTTATAGAAGAAAAAACTTCCCCTGCACCTCCCATCCTGGGTAAAAAACCGTCCCTGCCTATCAAAAAACCGAACCGTGCTAGTGATCCCCCCTCCAAACCCTCGAATAAACCTGTTGACGCTGTGGACGGGGCGTCTCACAGTCGGGCCTCGCACCTAGCACCCAAGAGCAACAGCCCAAGCGCTAGAGTAAGTGGCACTGACACACGAGAGGATGTGGCGGAGTTCGACAGTGTGGAGCGCAGCGCCATGCTGCACCATCCCACCGCGTCGAGAGCCAAGGCTCCCAGGCGCAGACCACCCACATTCAACAAAGACAACGTAAGATATTTAATATGGAATACAGATTCTAAAATAGACTTTCACTTTCCTTGTTTATGTTGTGCTAAATTGTCAAGTTTCCCTTTCAACCTTTACTGCTTTGCTCCACAGCAACTATGTGTAGTGATTTAATATTTCAGAATTATTAACAATCTTTGATGAATTCTGATGTTAATAGACTTATTTCTAACATTTATCTCAAAAGTTATAAATTATTATATTTCTTGTTTCTCCCCTAACTGGTAATCTTTATGAAACCCCAGTGCAGTCTATAATTACACCCTTAGATAACAAATGCTAAGACTGCATGTAGTTATATCAATATATAGAAAAATGGCTAAAATCGCCGCAACAGATTGCTTAACTGCTTAGCTTCAAAAACGTTATTTAAAAATAGATGGACCTTAACTCTATTAATAGGGTTCCCTTTGCCAGAGAAAAGTATTGGAAAAGTCAGATAATTGTATCAAATTTCTGGAATTCTCATATGTTCACTAAAAAAATATGCTTTATTTACAATACTCAAGATGAGATATTTCTTCCAATTAATACATACTGCATTTAATTCTCTTTCGGTGACCTGGAGGTCTAGGGGTAAGGTGTCCAACTTCTGTCCTGGGGGTCCAGGGTTCAACCCACGGTCTCGGCACAGATTTATCTGACTGCCAAACCCTTCCTTCACCTCTGACAAGACGTGTATTAATCACAATTTGTGAGTGTGGGGAATACCTCCACCGTGGTTCGGATCCCACGTTAAACTGTAGGTCCTCCATTTCATCTCACAATCACCCTACCATTACACATTAGCATAAGTGTGTATAACTCGAATGTGTAGTAAGACGCGGTGCTAATAATAGTAATAATAATAATATATCTCTTTTAACACAATTGTCCCGGTTGAACATACTAACCTCAATTCTCATGTCATTTTTCCAGATATTTTCTGGTCAATGCAGTATTTTATAAACATTTATTGCTTAAATATGTGTACCATAATGACCTGAAAATAAGCTGCCTCTGAACATAGACTGCACCCTAAAAAAAGATTACTTAGATAATAAAAAGCTCTTTTCGCTTTATGAGGTAATTGTATTATGTTTGGAAGAAGGTACAGGAAAGGTGGATAGAAACACATAAAAGGGGGACAAACACAATATGGCCTTTAAAATGAAAAGAAGAACACAGTTCACACTTTACACTGCTGCCAATGGACAAAGAGATAATGGTTGCAGCCTAAAGAAAATCTATCGTCACTACCCAATCCCCCAGCCTAGGCTTCATTCTCTCGGAAATCATCAGGGAGGAGTGTGATATGTGCAACGCAACTTGCTAAAAGAGAAAACAAAAATAACACAAAAGGGAGAAAATGGAAAATTTTAAAGAACGATAGGACACAGAGATAGGAACATGCAAAAGGTATAACATAAAGGACATTGGATGTGAATATATAATGTATCTCTATAAGGAACAATTAGATAGTAAAAAGATGTTTTATGTCTGAAATAAAGTTCACTCTGAAAGTAAACAAATAGACCCTATTTCCTTCCCTGATAAACACTGTGGTTACTGAGATTCTCAAATATTATGTTGCAATTAGAGTTAAGAATCCACTATTTTATTAATTCAAATCTCCACTTTACCTTAGAATCTCCAATAAAAATTTGAATCTTAGAAAAATATATGGGTTTAACAGGAAATATAGAATAATATAGTAATATAAAATAGTTACTAAATGTTAACTTTATTATAATGCATTGACTATAACATTTCACACATTCAGATAAGTGTTAAATTACTGGTCTGGGGCCTGGTTGTTAAGTTCATCCTATATTAATTATAGTTGGTTCTGAACCACAAATAAGCTACAAAACCAATTTATCTTGACATTTTCTCTTTTAATTTCTTTTAAGCATTTGAGTGTCTTATCTCAAATATCGTTAAGGATTTGAGGGATTATAAGACCGGCCCCTATTTGTAAAGTTTGAATCATTTGCCAGGAAATGCTTATTTCATATGCAATCAGCCTTGCATAGGAGTCCACTCTTAGCAAACAAATACACTCAGTTCTTGTCACAGTAGAGTAACAGTAGGGACCAACAGACTGCAACAAAACTTCTCTAAGACATTTGTGTGTTTTTCATTTCATACACCATTTTGACTCGAAGCTATATTTTTACTAAGATATATCTATTTATAAATAATCTTGTCGATGTTGAGAGGTAAAGAATCTGTTGCAGCAACTAAAAACTTTGATTCATAGTTCGAGTCAATTTTAGGAGATACTCAAACTCAAACTATATTGTACATATTTATTTAAAAAAAACAATATGCTTTGGTGTCCATTTGGTCTAAATCCCTACTCTCACAGTAGACTAGACTAACGATGAGGTGGTCAAGGTTTGACTCTCATTCAGGTGTATTAGGGGTGGGTTTTCCATTCTCCATTCAAATGTTGGTATATTTCTTATATATATAAAAACTTCATAATCCTTAAAACCATTAGCATAATTAGTACATAATTGTATAACCCGAACGGGTAGTAAGAAATGATATGTATATTTAGAAATCCAATTTTATATTATTTTAATTTTATTCACAAAAATATTTCATTCTAAAAATTCAATATGTTACTAATTTAACAAAATGGCTCTTACTAAACAAACTTAGGGTTGTGCGAAGCTTCGAAAACGCCTAAAAAAGATACTTATAGTCAAAAAACACATTTATGCTTATTTTTTTTAATTATCTGCAGATATATCCATCCCAGATAATTAATGCTAGTGTAAAAAAAACTGAAATAATTATATTCAATTGTATTATATTTGTAAGAAGGTACAGGAAGGGTGGATAGAAACATATAAAAGGGGGGGACGAACACGATATGGCCTTAACAATGAAAAGAACAACACAGTTCACAATTTACTTTAATGTTTGACATAATATAGGATTTTGTAAACTATATCAAATGCCTAAATTAAGTAAATTTACATACTTAGGCAAATTACATTTTTATTCAATATTAATTTTTTTTTTTAAACACTTGAACTTTGACTCAGCTTCAGGAATATCTCATATTATTCGATTAAACTTTTCTTTGCACGCTTCTACAAAAATTCAACTTGAAATATTTCCAGTACAAATATTGGAACTGGAACCAAACTCGATTCAAACTCGACTCGAAGTGAAAAATGCCTACTTGCACACCCGTGGATGTAACTACACTCAATCCTCAAGGTTTGACATTTGTTGTATGCTATCCAAGGGTATAATTACAGACTGCACTGGGGTTTTGTAATGGCTCTTTTGTGTGACAATATTTGCCTATTTTTGTGTCAGTATAATACTTCTCATCTAAAATATCGCTTTTTGTCCATGTGTAAGTGGTACTCCCCTCTCATAGAATGGCAGGGGGGACACTGGAGCATTACTGCCAGCAACGGTCGGGCTCTTGTTTGTTGGACATGTTGAGGAACGTGCCTTGTTCCCAGAACTTGATGATTAATTTCTGGCTCTTATTGAATACATACCGTATTTTACACAATTACTACAATCATGACTCTCCAGTTTTCATCTAAGCTATGCATACTCTGCTCTTTACTAACAGGAGTAAGTGAAGCATCGAGACTTTGATGTTGCTTAGAAAAATTAGTTTCGACTTCGCTTCGAAAAAAATGTTCACTTCGACATTCACGAAGCCTTGACGATGAATATATTGACAGTCCAAATACTCCATATATTTTCACTTATTGCCATTCGGAGCTGTTGAATGGATTACAAATTAATATTCATATGAAAAGATTTGAAGTAAATGAATTGAATATTGTGATAGCTTGATTTATCAGCTTAGAAAAAATGTGAATGATTTTTATTTAGTGTATATGGTTATGTAAATTTTAAATCATAAAACTTAACACAAAATATTTTATCATCGGTCCAGCCTTTGACAATAATTAATATATTCAATTTGAGTTTGCTTTGGATAGAAAAAAGGAACAAAGGAGTGAGTTGCTTGACATGTGATTTGAGAGGTACATTACACTACTATACACATTTGGATGGAAAATAAGCTCACACTTGACGTATGTCTGCGCATATGTGATTGTGTGCAAACACAAATTAGGTGAAACTTGGAACTGTCAGCAAAATCAAAGAAAATGGTGCATTTGGCTGTCTGGGAAAAGAGAAGAGTACTGCTTCTTATTCAAACATGGTTTTCAATCAGGATTAGGTTTATTTTTGGGGTGTATTCCAAAAATAATTCTTTATATTCTCTATATATATTATTAAAATGTTGTTAATATCCTCATGCAGCTTCTCTAAAAATAATAAATGATACACACTACTATCGTGCCAAGTTACCTCGCCTCAAAATATCAAATTTAACTTTTTTCCTTTATTTCCCAATCTTAGGTGGTTGTGTGGATGGAGACTTCCTTCTAGATATTTCTGTGTTCTGCTGGTCAATCCCTGTCTCTCATGTTCCAGGAAGCTCCGACCAAGCTGATGAATGGCAGTGCAGAGGAGCGCCCTCCGCGGCTCGAGAACCACACGCTGCCAGAGGATGGGGAGGAGGGGATTGAAGAAGACGAAGGGGGAGCAAGAGGCGGCCGTTCCTGGGAGAGAGAGAAAAACAAGCCCCCCTGGATGGAGGAGCTGAAACTTAACCAGGCACGCAAGAGCTCGTCGCTCAGCCCCACAGCCAAGAACTCGCCGGGACCTCTCAGTCCCACGTTACTGTCTGTGGGGAGTGGGCCCACAGCTGGGGAAAGGAGACAGCCTCTACCAACATCTGCCTCTAGAGGCAAGATCGATACAACCCACGGTGAGCTCATCCAATCATGCTATGTCTGATTATTTATTGCCGGCTAAGCCGATCACTGATACCAATCGTTAGGTTCGTTTAATTTTAAATATTAAAAAATCAACTTCATGTGGGTCATTTTTATTTTGTTCATTTCATGTTTTCTTTTACAAGTTTGAATGGAAACTAAAGTAATTTAAGTATAATTCACTTTATCAATGGCCCTCCCTAAAGATCTGTGAGCTTGTGTATTTTCTATCGAGTCGAGTATTTCAAAACGCTCCCGAGTTTGAGTCGAGTTTGAATATAGGCTTTTTATGATTTATAAAATGCTAAGAGCATATAATATTTATTTCAGAAGTAGCATATATAGACTGTCACCAGTCAAAACAAACATAATAAATAAATACTATATCTTTAAAATGTGAGAATTTAAAAATATATGAAAACAACAGAATGTTCTTAAAATTAGAATGACACTCATTTTTATTAACAGTCAATACTTTTAAAATAACATTTAGAAAAATGGAAATACTAGTTTTTAAATTATAAATAACCAAAACATTAAATAAAAATAAAAACAACACTCAAACAAAAATATAATATAAAAAATAATAAAATGGTTTCAACACTTATGTCCTTAAGACATTACACTAACAATTACAAAAAAGTTTATAAAATTGATATTTTGTTGAGCTAATATTTCCAGAAATAAGCTTCCATAACTTAATTCAACCTAAAAATATTTAAGAATCACAAGCAGTTGGAAATTTGAATTCATATTTTGTTTATTATTCTTTAACATGAAAATCGCGCATGATCACTTCTTAAGTTCCAATTCCATTTCTTTATGTGCAATTGCACATGCATTCACCTTATATGGGCTCATTATAAATTTATGATATTATAAAATTTATTTCAATTCAATTGTTATAATGGTTTTATGTTCATATGTTATAATTAAAAATAAGATAGTTAAGATAATATTTTTAGTAGACAGTATGAAATTTGTAAATGTTTTTTAATTTAAATTTAAGTTTGGTAAACTATTTATTGCTCTGTTGATCATTGCTGATTTTAGACAGATTAACAAACATAATTCTATAACCAAATAGTAATTGATGCTAATTTTGTAGTTTAACGTATCAATGCAAGTTTTTAATAACTCAAGTTTGAAAACAATCATTATGTAGTCTTAGTGTTAAATTTATTTTAACTGAAATTATAATTTTAGAAAGAGACAGTGTAAAATAGTAGAAATAATGATTATTCAAGCCTTCAGTGATATATTTAGATATTTTTATTTTCATTGCCTTGTCATGGCAATGTTCAATTGAGGATAATTCAAATAAAACCAAAATATTGAATTAGTTTACTGGTCGAAAGTATTTTAAGAGTTATATTACGCTGTTGACAAACAGCTACAAATGGGGACTCTGAACATTAGAACACTGACTGAAACATTTGGGCCTTAGCGAGACCAAGGGGAGAATGAGAGTCATGAGGGAAGTAAGGAATGGCTTGATTCTGCTTTGGATGGGAATAATGAAGGGAGGAGAAACTAGGAGAGTAGAAGACTGTTGGAGTTATGTGCAAGATATAACATGACAGTGGCAAACAGCCGGTGTAAGAAGGAGAGAAAGTCATAATATCACTAGATACAGTTGGGATGGGAATGTAAGAAAAAGATAGTAAGACAAGAAAGAATAATAAGGGTGTGGAGGCTAGAAAATGAAGAGGAAAGACAACTGTACTTAAGAAAGACAAGAAGCTTAATGCCTAAGGACGAGATACAAAGTGTGGAGGTTGAATGGGAAAGGCTTAAGAACAGTCTGGTGGGAGTTGAAGAGGAGACACGTGGGAGGACAAGCCATGAGAGGAAGGGGAAAGAGACACCCTGGTGGAACGACAGCAGGAAGGAATCAATAGAGAAGAAGAATAAAGCATTCAGAAAGAGTTTCAAGAATAGGACTGAGGAAACAAGAATAATATTGAGAGAAGAAGAAAAGAGTGAAGCAAGTTGTACGAGAAGCCAAGAAGGAATGGATGCATAAATGGACAGAAATGCTGGAACGAGACGTGGAAGTAAGAAGGTGTTATATAGACAAGTAAGAAATAGAAGTCAAGAAAAAAAGACAAGAAGTTAGAATGATAGACTCTGAAGATAGAAGGTTAAAGACAAGTGAGGAAGAAAAGGAACTATGGATGAGATATTTTGAGAAAATATTCAGTGATAATAATAAAAGTGAAAGAGAGGAGCAGGAAGAAATAACAATACAGGAAGAAGGAAGTCCCACATAGAAGTAGGTTGAGGACCCATTAAAGAGAACGAAACAAGGGAAAGCACCGTGTGGGGATGAACTGACTGTGTGAATGATAAGAGAAGCAGGTGAAGTAGATATACAAAGGTTATACAGGGTACTGAGAGTGGTTTGGAGACTGGAAGAAGGAAGTTATAATACCTATTATCAAGAAAGGAGAAAGAAAGGTGTTTACAAATAAAATATGAATAACACTGATGAGCAACTGTACAAATATTTATGAGAAGATACTGGAAAAGAGAATAAGAAATAAAATGAAGGGAATATGGAGAAAGGAACAGCACGGATTTAGGAAGCCGAGGTCTACAATAGACTTGATCTTCGCCATACGACAGGTGATAGAAAGAAGGTATGAATATGGGACACACTTGATAATGGTATTTATGAGTGTAGAGAAGGCATATGATAGCATGTATAGAAATAAAGTTTGGAAAGTGATAGAGGAGGCAGAAGGGGAAAGAGGAGTTGTGTTAAGACAGAGAATGGAAGGACGAAGTGGTTTCAAATAAAAAATGTTGGTGAAGCAGCGAAGTGTTCTTAACCCATAAATATTGTGATGGTAATATAAATGGTCATGAACTAAGTGTCAGGTAAACTCGGGAAGGAAAGAAGGAAAACCATTATGTTTGCTGCTGACGTGCTGGTATGGAGGAGAAGGTGGAGGAAGTACAGGAACAACTACAAGAATGTAATGAGGAAGTGATGGTATGGGGAGAAGGAAGAGGAAGTACAGGAACAACTACAAGAATGGAATGAGGAAGTGATGGTATGGGAGGAGAAGGAAGAGGAAGTACAGG
>CABEEJ010011215.1:0-11674 GCA_901482245.1 Timema douglasi | reverse complement strand
TTTTTAGAAACTCACTGTAAAACATTGTGTATTTTCTTTTATTATATTATTATGCCCGTGCGAAGCCGGGTTGGGCTGCTAGTGAAGAAATAAATTAGTTTGAGTGAATCAGGCCATAATATCCCTTGACGCATTGATTTAATGAAATACTACAAACGATCAAAATTATATTAAGAAAAATATGCTAAATGTGTAGGTATTTCTATATTATTAAAAAAATTAAGAATATATTTATCAATATATTATTGTACACAGTATTTTCAATATTCAAATATCCATGACAGATATTTACTCTAATCTGTAATATTTAATTTGAATAACTAAAACACACTTATTGTAAATAAATAAATAATCTAGAAAATTGTTACAAAAATATTTTACAGGAATGTATCATTAATGCTGGTGTGTTATATAAATATGTTTTGGTTGAATTAATTCAGATTATTCAATCTCAGCTAAAATCAAAATACGTATTATTTTATGCTACTCGCTGTACTTTCACTACAGGCTATCCACCTTTAACTATATTAATAGTGTAAGAACAAGAATGGTATAATTTGGAGGAACTGTTTCTACCTTTAATTAAAGCAAGAGTAGTGGATAGTTTAGGAAAAAATATTCTTATTATAGCCAGCTGATATTTTAAATACTTTGGTCAAGATTTAGAAAGCAGGATTTAATATTAGAAGAAAACTTATTGAGAGGCACATTTAATAATAGTAGCTGCATGGATATATCCAAGTTTGGGATTATAAATTTTGGCTTAAGTTATTTTGTAAATCTTGTGAGAATTTAACTCTGTACACAAATAGAGCACCTTGATTAAGGTGGGAATGTAGGGAACACGAATTAAGGTCAGTTGTTTTAAAGTTTTGTTTTCAAAACCTTTTCTGGACAAAATAAATAAAATATTGCTCCGGTAGAAACATATACTTTAATTGTCTTTACATGGTGACCTAACCTCAATAGTTCTTGAAAATCTGTCAAAGGTGTTCTGGAATTCAATGACAACGTGTTATCTTCATTTAAAAAGTTTATCATCAAATGCCTCTATGCTGATGACACATTTAAACAACTTTTGATATTACCATACGAAAAAAATTAAACTCTATCTTTCTAGTGTAGCAATATTTTATTTATTTTGTTAGAAAAAGTGTTGATATAAAACTACAAAAACACCACCCTTAACCCACATTTCCTAAATCTCTACTTTAAGTCTGTTATTACATGATGCATTTCTCTAGTTAACTAAAGTATAAAGGCATTACTCTCGCTATAGGCTATATTGCTGATGAGTGGGAAAATGAGGTTCCACTTCTCTGTAGTGAGTGTAAATTTTCTTAAATATTATTCCATACTCTGCCTCTACACAAATACGGGTAGAAGGACCTATACTTTTTCTACACTATTCATCCATAAACAACCATTCATAGTAATATTATTTGGTATCCCGTTCTAATATTGATTTATTGAAGAGCCTTTATTGTTTGAATTATATAACCTACTAAATTATATACTTAAACTTCAATGTTTTTCACAAAATTATTTCTTTATTTTAATTTAATGTTTATTGATTCAAGTACGTTTACATATTTTCAATTTCTGACACTTATCCAATTTTTTTCGCGTATTACTTGACATATGGTATCTACAATTTTAACTACACTAATTGAGTACTGGGTTGGATTGAAGAAAGTAGTAGTGCTGTTATTTATTTAACTTATACTTTTTTTAAATTCTATAAAATCCTTATAAAAGAAGTATTATGATAAATCAATTATTTTGTTGCCAGAGTAAACCAATCTCAGTAAGAAACAGGATTGTATTCAATGTAAAGAGAGTAGAGAGTAGCGCTAGATGGGGAAATCGATCTGATTACCTAAGCGTGTGACGTCACTCAGAATAGAAACCAGCGCGTTACACACTCAAAGCTATATGGAAGTCAAACTAATTTGTTAAAAATCGGGTCACATTTTGGGACCTTAAACGAAATATAGACCTTTAAAACCCACACCAATGTGCAAAAAGTCATTACTTTACTTATTTAAAATAAATGAATATTTATCTATCTTCTTATTAAAATAGAACCTATGTGTATTTGATGATGTGAGCAATGACATAATCAAATTCTTCCAAGTAGCGCCACCTTTATACTCTCTTTACATTGAATGTTACCCTCACGTTTATATATTTCAGTATAGCAACGCACTATTAATAAATGTATCTGTAAGGAAGGAATGAAAGGGCTTTAGCACATTATTTAAAATCTCGGCTATCACGATCTTCAGTGTTATAATGGTTTAAGTAAGGATAATCATACGCGCTTGAATATTGAAAAGCACAAAGCAAGACAAACAAATGTCATCAATGACGTGATGACTACACGAAGTACCACAAACATTATTGAGGATGAAGGATGGAAAGGATGGTTGCCAGAGGAAAGTAATTGCGAGCTCATATTTCTACAATTCTCAAATGATGATTTCTGAGGGAAGAAAATGATATCTTCACCGAAAAGTTTCAAGATCACGGCATCAGAAAACAAGATGATATCCAACGTGTTTAAGATGCTTGTTTTAAGATGCGTGTAGATTTCTACAACAAATTTATGCAAATAGTGATGCTTCTTGCAGAGATATTTTAAAAAGAACCTCTCTGAAACTATGTAAAACAATGAAGCAAAAAATAACAACCCTTATTTGGTTTCAACATTTACCTGGTATTTGTTTTAAACCCTAAATAGACAACTTGCAGAAGACTGGAACAAGAGTATTCTGAGAAAAGGAGTGTAATCCTAATAGGGATTAAAATGTTATTGTTTTACTGTTGAATACACAGTTTAAGAAAATTCAGCTAATATTTGAGAAACCTTTATATAATTTAAAGAAAATGTACCCGCGTTTGAGTGCATGGAAATTGGGAAACCACTTAAAAAACTGAACTTCTGGCCGGGATTCAAGCCCTAATCTCCTTTTTACCTAAAAAAAAACACACAAAAATAGAATGACGACTTTATTTGCATGCGGACCAAAGTGAGACACTTGTTTGCTGTTGGTATATTTTCTATAAAGTATAATATATACTAAGAACTATTATAATAGGCGATAAAATAAGAATTGGAAATATTGTAACTACTTTATCGTTTGGATAATTCATTACGTAAGACAAATAGTTATATTAACAAGTAGATTTATTATTAAACTATTATTATTATTATTAGCACCGAGTCTTAATACCCGTTCGGGTTATACGTACTTTATGCTAATGTGTAATGGTAGGGTGATTGTGAGATGTAAATGGAGGACCTACAGTTTAACGTGGAATCCGAACCACGGTGGAGGCCTGGCTTTCCCCACATTCACAAGATGTCTTGTTAGAGGGGAAGGAAGGGTTTGGTAATCAGAAAAATCTGTGCTGGGACCGGGGATTGAACTCCAGACCGCCAGCACAGAAGTCTGACACCTTACCCCTAGACCACCAGGTCACCACAAAAAAAACATAAACAAGATATAAGATTACAATAGTTATACAAGATTAATGCTGGTTGACAATTGAACGTATAACATATAAGTTCAGGAAAACAAGTTAAAATATCGTAGATAACGGAAATCCTCACGTTAAATAGAAGATGTGTTGACATATAGCAAATCCAAACTATAGTATTGTCTTTCCGCGGCCTGGGTAAATAAGAATTCAAGGTAGTATGGTCAAAGGCAGTAGGCTGGAAGAGCCTATTCACTATAAAAACAGCTGGGCAAGCACCAGGCTACTGTCAGTATGGTCTAAAAGGAAAACAGTGAAATAATTACCAATTACCAATGAAAGTTAACTGTAAATCCTATAAGTTTAGAGTTACTATTATGTATATAAATTGAGCTAGCTTGCTTGATTGGGAACTAAGAAAGGCCTGAAGATACATTGTATAGTGAATGAAGGTTTGTAATTACATTAGTAGATGGCTAGCAAACAGGTGTCAACACCAAATATCACTATGGCCGGTCCTTTCCCAATAGGTACTGCAAGAGCATTCAATAGTACATTTATTCAATAACCCATTCCCTGGGGTACAACATTACTTTAGTATAACATTTAATACTTAGTCAATAGGAGCCAACAACAGGCTAATACCACACGCAAAGAGTGCCAACAAGAATGATTCAACACATTTATCCAACTGTGTCCAAGAAAAAGGACAGACAACCTGGTTGTAACAACACAAATATTAAATAACTGAACACGACGTCCAAGGTGTCATGAGAAACAGAATAGTCATAAGGACTAAAAAGGAAGTACTGTACTTGTGGAGAAGAGCGACCTTTAAGACTAGGTCCTTATTACCTCTTGAGATCAAGGCTCCTATATTTAAGCTATGTCATATGGACATAGGGAAAAACTTGGTCACTTGGACTAATATAAGAAGTCTGGAGGACTTGAAAAAACATTAGAGTCACTTTGACTAAACCAACTAAGTCAGAAATACACAAAACCATAATCTAGTCATTTTGAATTAAATAAGAAATATAAACTTTATAGTCTCCTCGACTATATAAACTAAGTCAAAAGGACAAGATAAACATTATAGTCATCTCGACTACATAAACTAACTCTAAAGGATATGATAAACATTATAGTCGCTTTGACTATATAAACTAAGTAAGAAAGATATGATAAACATTATAGTCACCTTGACTAAATAAATTGAGTCTGAAGGACATTATATCAAATTCTAGTGTTTTAGACTAGACCCAAATGTCGGATGGACTTATTAATAACGCCTTGAGACTTAGAAGATCGAAGAGGATTTCCCTCGACGACGTGGTGAGACCCACGATCCTAACTTAATGGCGAGTTGGTACTTCTTTAAGTTATAGAGCGGAGTTTCCTTTTTCGATGATACGATGTGGTGAAGTACAATAAGTGAATCTGAGCGGCACTCATTATATACGATTTCTCTGACCAAACAGGAATAAAAAGAATAAAGCGTAAAACACAGGCAATAGGAGAGACGGAAACAAGGGGGGGAAGGAAAGAAAAAAGGGGGGAAGGAAAAGACCAAGGAACCAAGGAACGTCACAAGAGCAGCAGTGCTCTAGGCTCGTGACTTCGATCCCAAGCCAGTCCCGTCCATTTCAAATATTGGGTGATGCAGCTAACGGACGTGGGTGAAATTCGCCATGCTGGTGCCCCGGCCATACTTGACGTAGTTTCCTTGAAAGAATGGTGATTGTATCAGAGCCCATCCTGCTATGGTAAGTCTTGAAGGATATTATTACTAAATAAATCAATTTTAATTATCTTCTTTGGATCCAGCTATAGTATTTTTTATTAGGATTCGTCTCATGAGTGTTATTTTACACACTTTTAGTATTTTATTCTCGGAAACATGGTGACTGTATCCGAGTCCATCCAATCATGGAAAGTAGGTGTTGAAGCATATTATTCCTAAATACATCAATTTTAATTCTCTTCTTTGGATTCCGCTATAATAATTATCATAATTTAGTACTTTTATGTAGGCTCGTGGTGTGGATGTCAGTTCTACTTAATTGACATTCTACAATATATAATGAGTGTATTTAATGGACTTATATTTAAATTAGATAATTTATACCCAATAGTATCCCATCGGCATGTACTTACAGTGCTTAGCGCCATTCCCAAGGCAATGGCCCATCCCCACCCTCCGTCTGGGGGCAAAAGCTCCACCTTTTTCACAGTACCTCCATCGCCCAAACTGGTTCCTTTATCTGTGTCGTTCGAGACGTCCACTACGACAGCGTAGCTTTGTTCTTTCTTCATGTTGACCTATTTGGCTGCAAACGTTTCAATCATGAGTCTGCCAGCCACTGCATCTAAAAAGGAGTACGATTATATATCACTATGATATTATTGACTAGTTGTTTAGTCCTGATCGTCTAGCTGTCTAAAATAGTTTCACTCATTAGTCTGCCAAGCAATGCATCTAAAAAAGGAGTAAAATAAAGGAGTAAAATAATATATTAATATAATATCATTGACTAGTTGTTTAGTCCTGATCGTCTAGCTCTCTAAAAAAGTTTCAATCATTAGTCTGCCAACCAATGCATCTAAAAAAGGAGTAAAATAATATATTAATATAATATCATTGATTAGTGGTTTAGTCCTGATCGTCTAGCTGTCTGCAAGCTTTGTTTCAGTGATGATTCAAGAAACCCCAGCATCTAAACAAGAATAACATAATACATCACTATGACATTTGAATGGTTGTTTATTAATGTTAGTCTAGCTGTGTGCTAGCGTTGTTTCAGTCATGGGTCACTCAAACATTACAAATAAACAAGAATATCATAAAATATCCCTACAATATTATTGACTGGTTCTTTCTCTATATTCATTCATTTATTGGTTAGCTTCATCTCAAATCTGAGCCAGTCAACTCCCGTATTTAATTAAGAGCACTACGAATTAAATGACACTATTAATAATATCTGACATTTAAATCTAAGTGTTGGTATTTTCTCTGAAAAGCTACTAAAGTAGTTGATAGCTAAAATAGCATGTGGCTACACCAGAGAAATTCAAACTTTTGATGGATTTGACGCCAATGTTTGTGTCTAAGACCATCGTGACCCCTTGATACACTACAGATGTTCAAATTATAGTGTTATTTGTTTTTATATGTATTTTCTACGTGTATTAATACCCATCCAAACTATCAGTATTTAATTCAACTAATGAAGATTGGATAATAAATTTAGAATTAAGACAACATGTACCCGAATTTGAATGTAGCGATGGTGGGGTACTACTCTCAAAAAACCTGATCAGGAGTCAAACCCCAGCCTTGATATTATCGTCAAAACAGACCATAGATTATTAGTCGGCAAACACTAAGTCAGAGTCAGGTAAGCAGAAGGAACTCAAACAGTAGACTAAAATATGTTTCACCAATCAAAACCCCTCTATTGATAATTTTAAAGTTGCACATTCAGTTTTATTATAGTCACTTAACATTATAGATTTAATGCTATAGCCTGTACAAGCATTGTGACATTACCAGAAACACTCCATGACCTCAAATTGGGGTATTGACCCCTAAGTTCGATATCACTGGCTACTCTGTTAATTTTTTTTATTATTATCTTTGTATTTATTAATGTAAGTTAACTTACAGCTTCTGGACCAACGGATAAAAATATTACTACACAAATAAATAAACCAACTTAATCGTAGAACAAACACAACAACCATCACTCCAGCTGTAAATTTATTATTGTAAAGGCGTCTAAACCGAACGGGTAGTATGACGTGGTGTTGACACATTTTTCGTTCATTCCTGTAATCTGACTCGAGGCACTTAATTTAGTAGGAAGTTAAGTTACCCACTGATCAAAGATGTCGTAATATTTAATTTTAATCTCCAAAGCTACAATAAGTGGACAACTCGCTCTCTTTAGGTCCTAAGTCATGAGAACGTATCGCAGGGTAAGGACTTATGGCAACTTTATATTGAGGTACATTCGCTGAAGACCGTTTATCTAAATCAAATGAATATAAACTGGCTATAAGCGAATAGTAAGGTATTCATTTTGACCTACAACATGGAGACAAATTAAAAACAATTAAGGTAAATCTATAAAAAATGACTAGTAAGTCATTTTTCGGGAGTAATTTGCTAATACCAATGTTTAATTTACTGTAAAATGTAGACTAAGCACATTTACGTTTTTTTATGAGGTGCTGAAGTCTGATATTCTATTAAATGCACTGTCCAAAACTCATCTGAATAAAAAGTATTTAAATATTTTCCCTCCGTATTATGATCTTGAATAATTTGAAGATGTTAAATTAGCCATATCTTGCATTCTTGTGGGTTAAAATTTACAAGACAAAAAGTTGTCCACGACTCAGTTAAGAGGAAATGTATGTTTATCTTAACAATCTTACTCGTGACAGAAGAAATCACAACTCTACTTGAAAAACAATTTGTTTAATTGGTAGTACTTTGTATCTCACTACCCATCCGAGCTATTCGTAAATATTCACTCATGTGTAGCTAGCAGAAAGGTAGAATTTAGATCAAGTGAACCCTAGGTTTTGTTGAAGGTGTGGGGAAACTATTTTGGAAATATCTGTATCAATGGGCACGCGGACAAAAGTGTTAATCTCATTTTGTATGTAATGCCTGTGATGTGTATGTGGGGGTTATAATCCCGGTTCCTTCCTCTACCTCCCTGTAAATGTGAGTGCACTTTTGTTTTACATTCTATCTCCCTTATTCCTACGCCTCTAACAATAAGGGAGCAAGAATATAGTCACGTACTACTTTAGAGAATAAACACCCCCAACATCCAACATTGATTTTAACCCAATCCTTTACTTTACCAGAAAACTAGAAAAGACGAGACAGTTGCTTTGGACAGCGAGATCATCAATGCGAGTAAAATTAAGTTCAACAGACTTAATATTATATAATACGTGATTTATTAATTATAATGGATCAGTTATACTGGGAACTGTCACCAACAAAACTCAAAAGCATATCTGAATCGATATGTGTGAGATATATCTGAGGCTTAAAAGTTGTGTTACTTTCAGAAAAATCTGTGAGATCAATGAAATAAGATTTTTGCTCAACTTCTCGATTGTCAAGTGAACTCAATTACACACCCTTCTTTTGGTATTCAGATTCCATAGCAACATTTGTATTTTACCTTTTTCAGATTAATTTATTTGGAGAAATACCTGAGAGACTAAGACTGTCGAAGAACTCAATTGGATAATAAATTCCTTTTTTTTCATCAGAGCAATCAATAGAGTCCACGCTAAATTAGCAAACAGCTTCTACTTCCAATAAATTAAGATGCTCTTAATTGATATTAATTACGCCATCTTTACTAGGACACAGTAATAACATATTTTAAATGTTAATACATCCATGGATTTATGATGATGGGCAAAAGTTTCCCTAATTATGCAAGCTACTCTAGAATGGTCTGACACTTCAAAGATACAATTTTAAACTTATTTTTATTGAGAAGCTTAAACGTCTCCCACATTCAGAGGCCATGAACTACAGCTAAGTTATCTTGAATGCAAATCGCTAGTCTACTTTCGAAACGTCATCAACCATATCTCAAGCATGAATTGGCCACATGAAAAGTTCATCCCTAATGATTGATTTTATTTTACTGATTGACGCTATATCAACCTAAAACATCCTCATCCTGGGTGTTGACGTTTCAAATTAAGGAGAGAGGTGAGTGGAATTTAGAATGATATGTCCGGGATTTCTTTAAAAGTTAACAGGTGACCTGGTGGTCTAGGGGTAAGGTGTCGGACTTTTGTGCTGGGGTCCGGGGCTCAATCCTCGATCCCGGCACAGATTTATCTGATTACCAAACCCTTCCTTCACCTCTGACAAGACGTTTTGTGAATGTGGGGAATGCCAGGCCTCCACTGTGGTTCGGATTCCACGTTAAACTGTAGGTCCTCCATTTCATCTCACAATCCCCCCACCATTACACATTAGCGTAAGTGCGTATAGCCCGAACGGGTAGTAAGACATGGTGCTAATAATAATAATAATAATAATAATTTAAAGGTTAGCGGCTATAATTAACCCAAATTATACATAAAAAGGAAAATAAATACTACGGTGCACTGCGTGGACTTATTCCTGTTTTTACCTTAAATCAGACATTTACTAAAAAGAACTCGTAGGATTTGTGAAGCGAAATAATAAGTCAATACATTATTGTAGAAACACTTCACCAAAAGTCATAAATGAAATAATATACTATGTTACTTATTCTATGGATTTAGGAGCTAAGAAGATTGATACAGAAAAATTGAGAAATGAGAAACCTCTTTGTCCATCAAAGAGTATAAGAATCAAATTCATTTTCAGACCAGAATTAAAAAGTATATAATATGTTTGCTTACACTTCATAAATAAATGGTTTTATAATATTACTGGTGGGTCGTTGCAACAATGGCTACAGATTAATGAACTAAAATATATTTTAAACTTTTTATTGGGAAAGGATCCATATAATAAGACCTCACTCACTTTTTAGTTAAAGGTTTACTCGTCAAAGTCTATCAACTTTTCTTTTATATGTAGTTTTCAGTATGTAATTTGAACAAAAATGTATATTTTTCCCCTTCACTCCCCAATGAAAACTTTAAAACGACCCCTCTACCAGATCTCTATATATTCGTTGCACCAAACCACACACGTAACTATTATTGACCTGATATTTTTAAACAAAGACAAATATTGTATTTACCAATATACAATTATACATAAATCATAGTTTCCTTGGTGATGTAAACAAAGAATGATTGTACAGATGAACCACTTCCCACACAGAAGAAAAAATTAAAAATTTTGCTGGGAAAATTGGGTTTTAGTTTGAGGCCGTTATTTCTACCGACATTCTGATTATATAATATTTAAAATGAGTGTTCGTTTGTCAAATTCTGTTCAGTAATTTTCTCGTAATTTCTATTACTGGAAACGGACTTATCCAATTATATATAGGATAAAAATAGAGAGAATGATCAAATGTGAAAGTTAAAATGAGAATGTAAGTGTTTGAGTGTGTGTGTCTGTGTAAATGTGTGGTTGAGTGTTAGAAAGGAGTGTGAGAGTTAGAAAGTGAGTTTGAGGTGTGAGAAGTGAATGTAAGATACTGAGAAACACTGGGAGAAGATAAAAAGAGTGTGTGTGTTTGTGTGTAACGAGAGATAATGTGGTTAGATAAAAGTGTGTGAGAGAGAAAGTGAAAAAGACTGCGTGTGTGTGCGCGCGCGCGCGTGTGTGTGTGTGTGTGTGTGTGTGAGGGTAGAGAGTGTGAGAAAGTCTGATAGAGAGAGAAAATGTGAATAGATGTGGTACTCAAATATTACGGTACTTCTAAATATCATTACTTCAAAATTATCAACATGGAAACATAACTGAACTTAATGTATTTGTAAGAATGTGAAAAGATAGATGGGGTACACAAAACTTTACTTTTAAATAGCATATCCTCTAAATTAAGCGGTAAAATGAAAACATAGATTAACTTCTGTATTTGTATTGTGTTACTATTTGCTAAAATGAACAACAAAACCTTTTATTTGAAAAAAATAAACACCAAAACTAATACTTAGATAGTTAAAAATACTATTTTTAATATTATTCAAGATAATTTTATTGTTTTTTGGTTTATAAACGATAATACATTCCAAAACATATTTATTATACGGGAAACAAAGGGTAGACAATATTTTCATAAATTTAACAACTTAACTTTTTAATTTTAGAATTATTTTTAATATTATTGAATTAAATAAGAATTAACGATAACAACATTCCAATAAAAAATAAATGATTCCCCAGTTTAGGCATCTCAATCTAGATGTATAATGACCAGTATCCATAGATAAATATTCATCCAAAGAGAAAATTGTGATGTACTTGGCCCAAAGACTGAGTTATATATTTTTTAGGTAAAGAGATATATTTTATTTAGAGATTTACAGAATGCAGCAAATAACGGTTTCCATGGTGACTAAACAAAGAATAGAAAACTGAAAATTGTTTGTGAAAATCCGGGACTCCTTGTTATCCGTCTTTACTGGGGCTTCGCATGGAGTGGGTTGGTTGTCTTAAGTCGTTGGGCCTTGCCGGCGCGGCGGGTGTATC
>CABEEJ010011214.1:0-11679 GCA_901482245.1 Timema douglasi | reverse complement strand
TTGCTTTCTTCAGTTACCGTCAATTGGGGGCTGGCGCTGAAGCGACTCTTCACTTCCTACGACCATTGACCGGGCCCTTAAGTGTTGCCACGACGGCAAGATGTTAACTAACTGGGGTGTGGCCAAAGAGAAAAAAATATGAGTAGAAACAAATCAATAGGGATAGGCGATCATACAGGTTGAAGTTTTCAAGACCACGGTGTAATCATCAATGGAATCAAGGATAGATAGAATTTTGGAATTGAATGAGGAGGAATAATAAGGAGCTACTCTACTCGACCCCGGCTCAAACGGGTCATTTTCTACGATGAAAGGTAATAGAATGAATCCGTGATTTGTTTTTACTTAAATATTTTTATAGCTTGCATTGACATTCCAAATATCTCAATTTCTTGATTTAGAAATTAACTAAAAGCTATCAAACAAAATGATTTTTTTTTTCCAAAACCACGCACATAATAATTACTAATTTTCCATTTTGAGAAGTGAATGCCATTCTTAGCTCTTAGTACTAATTGCGAGTCAACCAAATTGATACTGGTAAGTTGTTACTTATTGGTTGTTGTGTTTGTTTGGTTGACAATACTGGGCGCTCGAGCTTGACGGCGAGATTGCGAACTAGACCAGCGGTTTACAAACTGTATTTGGAGCGGTATCTCTCTAAAAAAAAAAGTGCAACTCTAAGATAAAAGTGTTATTCTATTTGTGTAGACGTTTTATAAGTTCGATTGTAAAATAAAGCTACGGAAGGAATTTCCAGTGTCCTATCAGTTCCATCTAACATATTCTTTCCTTGCTTCTCTTCCATGGAACTGTTCTCGATGTTAGAAACAGGAGGAAGTTTCACTCACTGACAACTGCTCACAATCCTTGTGTAATAATTGTTAAGTGTTCCATTTGGAAGCAGGCAATCAACGAGTTCTCCGAATCTTCATTGTTTGGTGTGAAACGTCCTTGTGACATGTTCACAATGCCATTTTTAAAACTAGTTTGTACATCTGTGAACTAGACTACCCCCACCTCCCCCTCACATGATGTCATCATTCGTTTTACTATCTCTCCTCGTATTCTGATGTCTGACCTCATATGTATTAATGCTTAGCTGACCTCCCTCTGTTTTGTTACGGACTTGTTTAAAAATACTCTCCAGCACCAGCATCGATTATCAGTGATGTAAGCTAGCTAGTCTAAGGAAACAGGAGAAGGCACATTAATTTAAGTAACTGCGTCAGCATTAGCTAGTGAAGGCGGGTGATGTCCTCTATGCAGCCTGTCAGGATTGAACCCATGCCTCTTAGACCCATATCTATGAGAGAGTTCCATTGAGTGGTGAGGTGGCACTAGTGCAACTAAAATACATCCTCATCCTTACCACCTAGGATTAAGTCGTAACTGACCTCTGTGGGTTTCCCCCCGAGTTATCCACATTGTTACAGTGATGGGATATAAACGGGGAGGTACCATGCCGGAGGAAATGCATCTACATTTGCGTGGAGATAAAGGTTCCTGTTCTGGAAAAATAAAAGCTCCTGTACTTTTTGGTTCTTAATTAGGTTCCAGTTTAAAAAAAATCAGTGTTTATTAGCCTTAGTTCCATTAGAGTATTTCTAAATAAGACATAATTTAAAGCATAATTTACTACAAACGAGTTATGAATGTTAAAATACAAATAATTCAGAAGCTTGGTAATTGCTCAATTTATTTAAAGTCGGTGACCTGGCGGTCTAGGGGTAAGGTGTCAGACTTCTGTGCTGGCGGCCGGGGTTCAATCCTCGGTCCCGGCACAGATTTATCTGTTTACCAAACCTTTCCTTCACCTCTGACAAGACATCTTGTGAATGTGGGGAATGCCAGGCCTCCACCGTGGTTCGGATTCCACGTTAAACTGTAGTTCCTTCATTTCATCTCACAATCACCCTACCATTACACATTAGCGTAAGTGCGTATAACCCGAACGGGTAGTAAGACACGGTACTACTACTACTACTAATAATAATAATAATAATAATTTATTTAAAATTCGGGGTTCCATTTGAGCAGATCACTTTGTTTCAGTTTTGTTTGCCAGAGATTAAAAGAATATTAAAAAGTCCGCCTCTATGGTCTAGTGATAATGTTTCTTGCCACAGATCTAGAGGTGCCGGGTTCAATCCCAGGCGCCTCCAGAATTGTTTGTGAAACAGTGGGTCTAAAACGGAGCCAAACTCAGCCACGCGAGGATAATTGAGGAGCTACTTTAATAAATAAGTAGTGGCTTCGGTCTATAAAACTGATATTAATGAGTGGAGGGTTCGTCGAGCTGAGCACGAGACACACTATCCACCGAGGTTGGAAATATCTTGATAACAGATGGAGGCTCCATTATGAGCTGACGCCATGAAATTTTAATTTATAATGTTTTTAAATAATTTAATTATTTTAAAATATATATGAAAAACATTTTATTTTATGCGTATAATTTAACTGATAAAAGGTAAGTAAATTTTATCTAAATCTGATTTTATGCGACCAAACCAGCCGCTAACGATGTCGGAACCAAAAAGAAATAGTTTAAACTTTAAACCTATATAATTTTAGTTTATGCGTGTAAAAATTTTAATCGGCTACATAGTGTGCCTGACAATTTTTTTATGTATAAAAACAATATTTTAGGCTTTATTAACAGGATATTAAAATAATGCTACGGCAATATTCTCGATTTTAATTCAAACATTTTATATTTAAAATCTGTGCTGGCGGCCGGGGTTCAATCCTCAGTCCCGGCACAGATTTATCTGATTGCCAAACCCTTCCTTCACCTCTGACAAGACATCTTGTGAATGTGGGGAATGCCAGGCCTCCACCGTGGTTCGGATTCCACGTTAAACTGTAGGTCCTCCATTTCATCTCACAATCACCCTACCATTACATATTAGCGTAAGTGCGTATAACCCGAACGGGTAGTAAGACGCGGTGCTAATAATAATAATATATTTAAAATGCTAGTACTTTCTTGAGGTCCTTAATTTGAAGACACCATGAGTTTGCGGGGTTACATTGTACTAGTATAATGTATAAAGCTGATGTAATTTACTTAATAACCATCTTAATAATATATTTTGTGTGTCACTCACTCTCTCTCTGTAATTTAAATACATTCCGCACTGGCTAATATTTATTTACCCAGCCCTATTTATCAAATTTATCAATAAACTATAAAAATACTTCTGAACCACATACAACCAACACAAACTTTGGACGACTTCCTAATTGATATTTGAAGGATGGATGAAAAGATAAAAAGAAAATGTCGACTCCCCCTTTACAACTCCAATCAAACTGGCCGTCCAACAATCATTTAAATTGTTCACATTTTCGGAATAACATTTTAAAATAAGTTTCCTAGTATTTAGTCTAGTTTAAAACTTCTTGTACATATGGGCAGTCTCTCATTTCTCAGTACATCTCCTTCTTAGATATGTTTGCTGTCACTCGAAGCTAAAAACAGATTCCTAAGCGGAGAATAAAATGAGCGAACCTTACTCAATGTAACAATAATCATTCCTCCAGCATCTGAACTCATTAGTGCCTACTGTTAAGTGTATCACTTGGTAAATAATACATCATACTCGTACTAAACTTTCTGATTAGGGGGAGAATTAAATGTTAAGATTAAAATTAGATTCCAAAAAGAATGGCATTGAATGCATATATAAAACGTAAGAACCATTAGAACCGATCAGAACATTAATAACCTAAATATATATCAATTCCGGTTATGGATCCTTAAAACTATTAATTTTGGTTATAGGGTCTAGTTCCTGTTCTATGCCCTGCAAACATGACTTCATCCACAATGTAGTCTTACCTTGACTGATTACACTATGACCCTATCTTATAAGCTACATCATAGTAGAACTAAGCAAGGTAGTAGAGTAGTCTTACCTTGACTGATTACACTATGACTATTTTATAAGCTACACCATAGTAGAACCAGTAAACAGAGAGTACCTCGCTCCACTACCATAATACGCATGACGTGGCTACAACCAACCCACTATTGTCGTTTTGTGAACGGCCGCCTTCAGTTGAGAACTATGGGAGCTATTTATCGGTCATCAGGGATGACATCACAGCATGAAACTATTATCTGGTTTCGTGGTCTCGCTCGTAGCTACGTCAACTGGTTATTTAAACCATGACGTCATCAAGTCCACACTGAACTGACGGGAACGTTACAGACCATGCAGAATTTTAATGGCTACATTTCTGCACGTGTACAGTCCGGTCCAATAAAATGTGCAGCTCACGAAAAAAGAGTTTGAACTGAACTAGTTCTTCTACATGTGATCTAGTTCAATTATTTTGAGCAATAAACAACAATCGTGATTATTATTCGGCATATTTCGGTCAGAGAAACGAAGCGTCAAAGCCTATATATTCTCCCACGAGCTACTGTGAGAGTTTAAAGGGAGTTCATTGTCCCCTTGTTCAGAAGGGGGGAGGGAGGGTGTTGAGGGACTCCCCAACTGCTTATATCTCCCTTCGTTAGAGCCTAAAAGTAATTGTCCAATATTTTCCTAAAACTTGTTACAGTACCATTCACTTCCAATTAATTGCAAATTCATTTAGAGCGATTAACCCACATTGGTGCTCGAATGGTTTAACAAATCACTCTTGTGTTAAGACTGGCCTGCTGATGACGAGTAGATCGGGGTTCGAATCCCAGATATGAGTACGGAAATTAAGACTTGGTGGAAAAGAAATGTTCCTTTTGCTGTTTATTGTGTTTATTCTCTCTAGACTTGTGCCTTGTTGTGAAATAAACAAGGGGAGGCTATTTTGTACCTGTCGTTGTTTCTAGTTAAGGTCACCACACTGGGGCTGTGTACCCCAACCCACTCGGCCATACCAATTCTATGCACCACCCTCAATAGACCCGATCGACTCTCAAAATTAACCTGATTTGAATCTAAGGGAAAATATATTTCAAACAAGCCCGGAAGTTTTTGTTTTCTATCCTTAGTCATATGTTAGCTATCTTTTATTGGCTAAATAAGGGTTTCTCATTTCACCGTGATGAATTAACGGTCGGGGGGCTGGATGTTGTGTCTGTTCCTAGATGTAAGATAGTTTATAAGTCATGTTCTGAAAAAAAATCTGTCAGTTCAGAAAGTGTCCATTAAATACCTCAAATAAAAAAAAATGTTTAATATATCTTCATTCAAATATTGATTTTATATTTTAATATATGTATTTTCTATATTTTATGCCTAAAGCTGCTAATTATTATTATTATTATTATTATTAGCACCACGTCTTGCTACCCGTTCGGGTTATACGCACTTACGCTAATGTGTAATGATAGGGTGATAGTGAGATGAAATGGAGGACCTACAGTTTAACGTGGAATCCGAACCACGGTGGAGGCCTGGCATTCCTCACATTCACAAGATGTCTTGTCAGAGGTGAAGGAAGGGTTTGGTAATCAGATAAATCTTTGCCGGGACCTGAGATTGAACCCCGGCCGCCAGCACAGAAGTCTCACACCTTACCCCTAGACCGCCAGGTCACCTAAAGCTTCTAATAAAGTTCACCCAAGTGACTTGTGAAGTTTTTCAAAGTTTACATATAAAATATCATAAAATATGATAATTGGTTTTTGAAGCCTGGCATATATATATGCTTGCAAAATATTTTTAGTAAAAATAACACACTTTCTTCCCAAGTTAGTTAGACTATGAAAAAGGTTTCAATTAATTAGCTAATCAATTTATACAACTAAAATGTGTGCTACTTGTATAAATGTTTACGAATGAGGCTGTACCCTTGAAAATGTTTAAATCCACTAATGTGTACAGTAATTACATAAACAGTAGAAAGGTGGGCGCTTGTTGCACAGGAACTAATTGTAACCATTTCCTATTGTTTCAGGTATTGCAGCAGCAGATATAACTACTCATATAGAGAGAGTGGAACTTACTCGGTAACCACACACACATCGGGTTACATTCAAACTGTTGCAACTTCTGGAGTCAATTATTAAAATTATGTAAAAACAAATATTAGGTTAGGCTTTACTATCTCGTCACACGATCGATTAACCGGGTATCAGGAACAAGACTAGCTGGGTATCAAATACAACACTAACCGGGTATCAGATACAATACTATCTGGGTATCGGACACAATACTAGTTGGGTATCAGATACAATACTATCTGGGTATCGGACACAATACTAGTTGGGTATCAGATACAATACTAGCTGGCTATCAGGTACAAGACTAGCTGGCTATCAGGTACAAGACTAGCTGGCTATCAGGTTCAAGACTAGCTGGCTATCAGGTACAAGACTAGCTGGCTATCAGGTACAAGACTAACTGGGTATCAGGTACAAGACTAGCTGGCTTATCAGGTACAAGACTAGCTGGCTATCAGGTACAAGACTAACTGGGTATCAGGTACAAGACTAACTGGGTATCAGGTACAAGACTAACTGGGTACAGGATACAAGACTAACTGGGTATCAGGTACAAGACTAACTGGGTATCAGATACAAGACTAACTGGGTATCAGATACAAGACTAACTGGGTATCATGTACAAGACTAGCTGGGTATCATATACAAGACTAGCTGGGTACAAGATACAAGACTAACTGGGTATCGGGTACAAGACTAACCGGGTATCATAGCTATACAAGATTAACGGGGTATCATAGTTTCACAAGATTAACGGGGTAGGCCTATAAGATACAAGATGAACTGGATATCAAATACAATATTAACTGCGTATTAGATACAAGATTAACAGGTTATAAGATAAAAGATAAGATAACCGGATTTAATCGGGTAGCCCTATCAGATACAAAGCTAACCGGGTGTATACAAGATTAACCAGGTATTACATACAAGATTACGCTCGGACCAGAAAACGTATTTAAGGGCGTTTTTCTGATTTATTTATCTACAAACAACGGTCAAATAAGATCAATTTATTTGTTCTTCATTTGGAAATAATAGTTTTTTATAATCTGGTAAACCTGTTTTACTGGTCTCAATACCAGTGGTTTTTATAATGTACAGGAAGTAGCCCCATGGTTTTTTTTAGTGCTGACTGACAGCTCACAGCTGACTTCTGACAGTTCAACATTTAGGTATATACCTAAATTTTGACTGTCAGAAGTGACAGCTGCTAAACACATGTTTTTGCAGATCATATGGTTCGGCGTACGGTCGTCACATAATTTAGCCTGGTAACTTTTCAAAGCCGTCAGCTGTGAACTGTCAGTCAGCACCAAAGAAGCCATGGGGCTACTGTAGAATACAGAACATTTCACCAGAATGCGACGCCTGGTTCAAGTTGTAATACCAAGACCATAGCCAGCCAATCATTTCAGGGGGTGAGGGGGTTTGGCACCCCCCCCCCNCCCCCCCCCCCCCCTATAATGGCCGGAGGCTAGATTTTTTTAATAAATGATACAGGTCTAGAAGTTACTGGAATTTTTTTTATTTCAACATATCCCCCTAACTGCTGGAGGCTAGGAAAAATTCTAAATATTAAACACCTTTAGAAGGTCTCTGAAGTGTTTTTTTATTGTAACACAGCTCATTAATTGATACTTGTACCTTAATTTTGATATTCTTTAAACCATAAATAAAGCTATATATATATTTTGTTAATAAAATTTTGGTGGGGGGTTTGAACCCCCAAACCTCCTTACCCTGACTACCGCCTTGTGTAATACCTAGCTATGTCAGGTGTACTATTTAGATTGGGAAGGGCTCTTAGGTCGCGTTTTGTTTTCACAATTAATTTCAAACTGATATAAATAAGTAACAACACATCAGCATATAAAACAGTACAATTTTATATTACTGTCAAATACATCTTCCAGTCTTGTCCTAAACAAACCACCACAACGCCATCTTGTTGGCATTATCAGGTAACAAGCCTTGCACAGCTCGAACCTGGCCATATCGTTGAGGGGAGACTATCTTCCCACGTGTCAGAACATTTCCTGCCTAAGCTACAGCGACGCTGAAAACCTTGTCTCTGTGGCATTTCATGATAAGTGGTCTGACAGGTGTACCTGTTGGTGTCCATGGACGATAGACGTTCTGGTGTACCCCTATGAGGGCGTGTTAAACTCCTCATAGTATTATTTAGTGAGAGAATTAAAATATAAGAATATAAAACTTTTTAAAATTATGATGTATAGCTAACTGATTTATTGATTAGAGGGATTGAGTTGTTGAGCTATGTACGGATAAAAATACATTATATTATTTGATTGACGTGGGGTGATAATATATGTCTGGAGTAATCCTTTATATAATATATTTTAAATACGGAGATTTTGGACCCACTCTTATTGATTATTTGTTGTTGCAATCCACCTTTGTTTTTTCTATTTTTCGAATAAGACTTTGAAGTGAAAATAAATGTCACCGCGTCTTACTACCTGTTCGTGTTAGACACACAATTACGTTTTAAATACACTAATGTGTTAAGAATGAGAAAGGTAGAACTTTAGATTAAATGTACCCACATTTGTATGGAGGTAATGTGTAAAACCATTTAGGGAAAAACACCCTCAGTACACCCGACCAGTATTCGAACCCAAATCTCCCTGTCATCGTAATTCCAATCTACCATGAGAGTAGTGTCTTAGACCATGCGACCACTGAAGTGGATTAGTTTTAAATATTAGTTTCCTTAGAAGAGCCAACTAATAAAGTATCACTGATAATTATCTATGCAAATGAATTCCCACCACTATGTATAGTACTTTTGTAAAGTAAATTGTATTTTATTTTCACCTTCCTCCATGTTACACCATGTAAACATTTAGCTTACCCCTACCCCCTTAACCTGTGTTACGTAACTTTTCTCACCATTATTTCATAAGGAAGTCTTTGTGATATTAAAAGAAGGACCTATATTTATTAATTTTTAAAATACATTTTAAATCCTGCGTATAAATGATTTCCGAGAGTATTATTATTATTATTATTATTATTATTATTATTATAGAAAGATTTTACAAAAGTATAATTAAACTACCACGATGCACTCCTCATATTTGCTTGGTATCGTAGTCTCGAGCAGACAGTGCCAGCCAGGCGCATTCGAAATATTGATAGACAAAATGTAAATGATAAACTTGCATTTACAATGCCGTAAATATTCTGAAGTTATCAATAAGTATGTTTATTAAAGGTGAAAACATAAACAATGTTATTTTTGGCATTGTAGTTTGATTATAAGATCAGTGTTACGTAAAACTTTAATGTATCCCACCCTCCCCCCATGTAACACCATGTATACATTAGAGATCCCCCCAAGGCGTTTCGTGGTTTATGGATGGCCTCTAAGCTTAAAAAGGTATAGTTAATGATTGGAAGAGGGTAAATATAAACCCACACATGCCATTAATTTTGAAACGTAGATACAGCGAATATTTTGTATAAGAAATAAATTCGGACTCTCTCCCTATCGATGACCGCTAAAAACCTTTAAATATAATTCTTACTAAAGAACACATTTTTCAATCCTAGCTAGGCCCCAGGACACGTGCCAGACCCAGTTGCTCTCCCTAGTAACCTTTGCCTGAACCTTTCGGTAATTCTGTCATCTAACAGGGTACGTGCCAGACCCAGTTGCTCCCCTAGTAACCTTTGCCTGAACCTTGCGTTAATTCTGCCTTATCAAACTGAAGCTATTATTTTGGTAAAAATAATAATATATTTTTTGCTTTATAATTTGCAATCCTTTCTATCCCACGTTAAAACGAACTACAGGAAAATTATTTTTTCAAATCTGAAAAATAATAATAAATCAAAACTTATCAGAAGTGTTATCCGATCTACTACATCTAGATACGATGTATGATGGCTCTAATAATTATTATATAAGATTTATTTGAGTTTTCATCTAGTCCCTGTAAAGAGGCAACATATTTCAGTTCCCCTAGAAACCGAGTAGCCCTCTACCCTGCTCACACGAAAAATATCCGCTGACCGCTTCGCCTGTCTTCCTTTCGAGCTAATCGCAATTGTTATGTTAATTAGTTCTTTCGCTGACGCAATCAAGAAGCCATGTTTTGTGTTGAAGCACGCGTTGACATCAATCTTTACTTTATTTCCACTTTATTGTGCTTTTTACGTCATAATATTATGTTCGGCAACTTTACCAGACTTTAACAAATAATTTACAATATTATGTTTTAAGTTTTAGTGCGAGTTTAAGTTGTAAGTTGTCATGTTTCATGTGTGTAAGTTGTATATATAAGGAGTGTTTGTAAGTAGGTCACAAAGAACCACCACGAGGCAATACCACAAGCAGCTATAACGTAGCTTTGGACAATTCTCTCGTCCCACGGGCCGCTTGGCCATTATAACTCTTGGGCTAGCTGTGTTGATGGAGATACGGACCTAAGAGTCGCTGATTGCTTGTACGGTAACAGAGGTACGCGGCCTGAATCTCACCTGGATGCTCTAAAATGTTTAGTTTTTTCACTCTCCTTCCATGCGAATCCTACCTTTCACTTCTTAATCCCGTCAGTGTAGATATAAGTACAGTAACCTCGTGGCTTATTTGGTGCTGACTGACAGCTCACAGCTGACTGCTGACAGTCAACATTTAGGTATATACCTACATTTTGATTGCCACAAGTGACAGCTGCTAAACACATATTTTTGCAGATGATATGGTTCGGCGTAGGGATACATAATGTGGTCTGGTAACTTTTCAAAGCTGTCAGCTGTCAGTCAGCACTAAAGAAGCCATGGGGCTACTGTATATACACTACGGGTGTTAAGACGTGAGTCACACACACGCGCATGATAGAACAACTTTTTGCCACCCACTTAGGTGGCCGCATGGTCTAAGGCGCTACTCTCGCAATAGACTGGACTGCCGATGATAGGATAGTAGCTCTATCTCGGTCGGATGTACAGAGGGTGGTTTCTCATAAATGATTTGCCACTTTCTACGCAAATGCAGGTACACTTCCTCTAAATTTAACATCATCCCTCGACCACTAACGTAATTAGTACATAAGCGCATAACCCGTATAGCAAAATAATAATATTTATAACCTTTTTGGTCTATTACTGTTTTACTCAAGTAAATTGTAAAGTTCCGCTGTCGCTAAATAAGTGAATTCTGATTTTTGTAGGAAGGGCAGTCTGTACGACCTTATTTCCTACCAGAACACCACTAAACAGTATTCTTCTGCTAGACAAAAAGGCCTTTCAGGACGTCCTACCAATATGCTACTATATATATTGCGGGGTTACCCTATTTGTGTATACAAGTCCGGGCTCCATCAATCTGTAGCCCAGTAGTGGAAATACTAGCCAGTGCTAATGTACCGTTACCCAGGGGACGCCCGGATATGCTAATTGTGCATACTTTACGTGGGGGATCTTTCCATGTCCCGATGAGATGAGAGGATGCTGATAGTGAATTTGACGAGGTGAAGTCAACTTGCCCGACCAGACCCTCGTGACCGTTGGTTGATTCTCTTTTCAGGAAAACTACCCATAGTATCAGCTGGTCATCGAATCTGGGGCCCCTGGCTAGGTGACAAGGTGCGCTGACCAGTTACCACTGTAACGGATAGATGTAGTGACTATTTTGCGAGTGCAGTGAGCGTACCCACCTCTGTAACTGGAATGTGGAAATAAGGGGTGGG
>CABEEJ010011213.1:0-11681 GCA_901482245.1 Timema douglasi | reverse complement strand
AGACTCCTTCTGATACGAACTGAAAACAAAAAATGTGTATGTGGATATGTTTGATAATAAAGACCGATTCTACACTTCAGATTATCCAAAAACACACTTTTTACACAGTAGGTGCAATAAAAACCTCTGGGTAAAATGAAGGATGATATAAATGGGGAGTGTATTCGAGAGTTTGTGAGACTTCGACCGAAGCTTTACTCCATTTAAAAGGAGAGTTTTGAGGAGAGAAAAGTAGGTAAAGGTGTGTCAAAAACAACTCTCAACAAGAAAATTAAACATGCTCATTATAAAAAATGTTTAAAGCAGGGGATCTTACACTACGCCAATATGTATATGATAAGAAGTGAGAAACATCAATTTCATATTATGTCTTTGAATACACTTGCACTTTCACCAGGAGATGACAAACGCTATAATTTAGATAATGGATGCGACTCTCTTGCATACGGTCATTACAAAATAAGACAGATTTGTTCACCTATGGAGACATAAAAAATCCCCCTTTATATTTTATTACGTAGATAGCTCGAGTGCTTGTGAGTATCATAGCCTGATTGCATCATGTGAAACAGCACAGCTTTATCTAAATTAAATAGTTTAGTTAAAATTAATTATAGGTGGGAGGTGACGTTACTCGCTTCCCCGAAGTTCTTCCTGGGAAACGTTTTAAATAACGGCTAAACGAGTAACACCTAATACATAGTAATATTATAATAAAATGTTGAATATTTATAAAAGTTTTATCAAATTAATGGTGTAACTATTTTAGAAACATCTGGTTTACCACCCGCCACCCCCTCCCTAAATATTTTTTCCCGATCCGCCACTGAACAATGCTATTCTTATGAGAGAAAGTAACTCACTGACTATAGGAAGGTTGTATGTGGGAAAAAATGATCCAACTTCGCAGTGAGGAGGATCAATGCTAAAACTCGAAAATATGGCTAGCCCCCAAAATAATATTTCGCGATACGTCACTGATCAATGCTTTTTTTATGTGGGAAAGTGACCCAGTTTCGTAATGTGGAGGATCAATGCTAAAACTAGAAAATATGGTTAACCCCCCAAAATAATATCTCCCGATACGCCACTGATCAATGCTTTTCTTATGTGGGAAAGTGACCCACCAGCTCTATGCGAAGGATCAATGTGGGAGAAAGTGACCCAACTTCGTAATGTGGAGGATCAATGCTAAAACTAGAAAAAATGGTTAACCCCCCAAAATAATATCTCCCGATACGCCACTGATCAATGCTTTTCTTATGTGGGAAAGTGACCCACCAGCTCTATGCGAAGGATCAATGTGGGAGAATGTGACCCAACTTCGTTATGTGGAGGATCAATACTAAAACTCGAAAATATGATTAACCCCCAAAATAATATCTCCGATACGCCACTGATCAATGCTTTTCTTATGTGGGAAAGTGACTCACCGGCTCTATGCGAGGGATCAGGGAGAAAGTGATCCTCCACACGTGAAAGTGGACCTCCACATTCTATGTGGAGGATCAATGTTAACCTTATGGGAGAAAAGTGGAGTGGAACTGTCATTTAAACCACTACTTATATATATATCACTCTTGCAAATGTTTGGACTACCCATGACGGGGAGATCGGGGCTTGAGGGCCCAGTAGTGTTTACTGAGGGTGTTTCTTGCTTAGATGGGCTCCCACTCTCCTCCCTCCTCTCAAATTCGGGTGTAATTCTTCATTCTGACATATCAGGTAAACTAGTACATATGCGTATAGTCCAAACGTATAGTATAAGGTGGTGACAAAAAAAAAATTCATTCGCCTTTGATATAGAACAAGTGTTAGTGAGGAAAGAAAAGAACGTTTACCTCAACTAGACACTATATGTGAACATATTTTTTTAAAGCTTACGTAAGATCCTTTTTACTTGTTTATCCCCCAAAACAATATTTTCTGGATTATAAAAGTGCTATAACTGATAACGTTTTCAGTCACTTAATTTAATCCAAAAAGAATATTTTTGGAAATGCAAATTTATTTTTTAATGTCAATTTTGTTTTGTGTTTATATGAACATTGAAGGTCGGTTCAAACCTTAGGTCCTCTCTACTTTCAGGATAAATATATCCATGCAAATACTCTGGGTTTGGGCCTTAAGCTTGCTGCACACTGGATTGGATCAGAACAGAACGCATAGACAGTTTTTGACTACCTACATTTTATTTTTTGCCCATACACTGGTTTGGATGTGATTAGAAACGTCAGCCTTGGATCGGAACGAATTGGTTTGCCAGGAGGGAGTTTTTTGGCGGATTCTAATGGATTCCAAAGCTATTCGCATCAGTCCTCAGCAATAAACTATTGCATCATCTAGATTCGCGCTCAGCTTACACAAGGTTGATGTTCGTTTTCTGTTCCTCAAAAATATTTGCTTATTTAAAAATTGGTTTTAGGACGAATAAATAACCAATTTATTTAATAGTACCTTATAATTTATTAATAATGACATTCCTAACAAACATTAGTATGACTGTGTTAAAAAGAAAAAATGCTTTGGAAAAAGTCTCTCTTCTTCCACGTAACAACCACCGTTACATACTCTTCACTGCTTTTATCCCTCACTATCACCAAATCACTAAGATTGATGTATACTTTTGGTTACTGTCTTCCGGCTGACATGAATTGAATTCCGAACCATTGGGTGGACAAAACTCGTGTCCATTCATAGGATTATGATTATGACCGTTCCGATCTGTTCCTATCCGATTCGGTGTGCGGCAAGCTTAAGTCTTCTTTGAGAACTTCAAGATTAGCTAGTAGGTTTTAATCGAAAGAAAGGTGGTTGGTAGGTAATGGGAGAGGGGGAAATAGGAAGGTTGAATATCTTCTCCCTCTCCCCCCGCCCCCTCATCTTCCAACTTTGTTATTAGCGAGCTAAGCTCTACACTTTAATGGGAGTTAGGTAGAGAGCTGGGGAGTTTACATGAGCTGATTTAATCGCGTAAGGTTGTCGCGTGACCCCACCGTCTGAACTGAATCGAAACTCTCAAAGATTTGCTTTTTTTTTTTATGGTTTGAAATTGTAAATCTTTTAAATCCTTCACCTCACACACACTTTCCCATTCCCTCCTAGCGAGATGACCAGCAGACACTAAGAGAGATTTCTTGAACTAAGATTTACTACCAAAGTTATTGACACTAACAAAGCTTACCCAATGCATCCTAACATTACAATTTATGAAGAAAAATTATCCACACTTAGAAAGCTTTCCCATCGCTGCTCAACATTACAATTTATGACCAAAATATATCCACACTGAGAAATAATTCTCATTCATCACTATCATTACGATTTATAACCAAACGTTATCAACACTGAGAAATATTTCTCATTACTCACCCATAATAGGATTTAAGACCAAAGTTAGCGACTTATGACCAAAATTTATCCACACTGAGAAATAGTTCTCATTCCTCCCTTATATTAAGATTTACAACTCAAGTTCTCTAACACTGATAAAGCTTTCCCATTCCTTCCTAACACCACGATTTATGAGCAAACGTTATCCACACAGATAAATATTTCTCATTCCTTAACAACAATACGATTTATAACCAAAAATTATCAACACTGAGAAATATTTCTCTACCCTTAGTAACATTACGATTTATAACCAAAAGTTATCAACACTGAGAAATATTATTATTATTATTATTATTTGAGATACTGGTTATAATGACCAAAATGTATCCACAATGAGAAATATTTCTCATTCCTCACCCATATAACAATTTAATGGCCAAGTTATTAGCGACTTATGGCCAAAAGTTATTTATACTGAGAAATTTTTCTCATTCCTCCCCCTTAACAAAAATTACAACCTAAGTTATTAACAATGATAAAGCTTTCCTATTCCTTCCTAACAGTACGACTGACCTAGATGTCACCCGCTTCAGTGGCCGCATGGTCTAATGCATCATTCTCACAAATAGACTGGACTACCAAAGACGGGGAGATCGTGGTTCAATCCAGGTCGGTTGTATTAAGGGTTATTTTTTCATAAGTGGTTTGTCCACTTCTCCCTCAACGCAAATGTGGCTACACTTCCTATTAATTCAACCTTATCAATGACTAACACATTAGTGTAATTAGTACACAGGCGTGTAACCAGAATGAGTAGAAAGATGGTGCTAAAACACACACAAAAGTATTAATACCTTCTCTGAAAATACAGGGTTCAATACCACACGTGTGCAATAAGGCTAATTTTCTTACCACTAACTAGCAAACTTACTTCCAGATTAATATATTATTTTAAATGGTTTTATATATTTCTATTTCGCCCCTTCTCAGTATTCATTCGGGCTACCGATCTGGACAACTGGGCGCTTGCTAACTGGGCACAGGCCAAGACAACTGGGCGCCTGGATATTTTTTTAAAATGTTATAATAATTGTAAAAAAATGAAAACAAACTTCTAGGTGCCAGTTGGATTAGGTTAGATTAGGTTAATGTATCTTTACGTGGTTTATTTTACGCAAAATTCTTATTTGCCATGGTTTTTTATGTTATAAAGATTTTTTTTAAATTTTATAACATCAAGTAGTTTAACTTTATAAATATACACAAATTAATTTCCTCTGTTATTGCATTTTTAATCAACTCAAAAAATGAATATTTAGTAAATAAATATTACGTTTGTATACTAGTGCCCAGTCTTACCAACGCCTAGTTCTCAAGCGCCCATTTAGCCGCATCCTGTTGGTGGCGCCCAGTTGTCCTAAACCGTTTGGGCTATCCGCATAAAATGCTAACAACGCTGTGGGAGTAGGTATGGGGAAGTTAGAATAAAGAGGAAAATCCCCCGCATTTACATAAAGGAAGATTTGTAAATTATTCTTGGAAAAACCACCCTCACTACACGTGACCGAGATTTGAACTACGGTCTTCCGGTCATAAGCAGTGAAATCTATTATGAGATTGACACCTTTTAGACCATGCGGCCAGCAAAACTGGTTGGATAAATGTATTTACATTTCTTGTTTCTTGAATATCTAATTATTTCCCTAGATTAAGTCATTAAAAACTGACATTAGTTCTTTATGAGCAACACGATTACACCATTGTTATTCTCAATTATTTAATTTAGTTCTCATCGTTCTTAAAATTTAAAATAAAGTCAATTGTAGCTCATGTTATTTTTTAAATAATAGTTTTGTAAAAATATTAATAAACAATTGTGTTTTCATTTGCTACGTTTAATGTTTACGTCATTTAAGAATGAATTGTGTGCCCACATCAAACAATTTTGTTTTCAATTGTTACGTTTAATATTTAGACCAGCGTTAGAGATAAGGAAGGTAGTTTTAGAGGAGGTCTACCTGCATTATTGTGGAAGGACAATGAATAAAACACAGTTAGAGATAAATCACATGTAAAGTGAGTGAAATTATAGCCTTGAACTTTCCATAAATGACAATCCAGGCTATTGCGAGACCAACACCTTAGTCCCCGTGACCACTGGTGCAGATTAAATAATTGATTCATTTGTTGGAATGGTATTTTATATATTTGCTTTAAGTAAAATATAGTTTCTTGAAATGTTTATTTAATCTGCGACGTTTAGCAAAAATGCCTAATCAATTCTGATTGAATTGTATCTATTAATTAATATGATAGTATCATTGGTAGTTAACCTGAACTTTCTTAAGCCACTTGATTTACAAAAAAAAAAAAAAAACAATGTCAGGATTACGATAATCTTAACGTTCTTGCAACCTAATTCTAACCTACCGTAATATAAAGAAACAAGTTTGTGATCAGTATTCATGGAACAACTCGAGTGAAACACAGTAAATGGATTTAAACGGTTTGAAAACAAATTTTTCACTAAAATGAAACCCAATCATTTAGGACTGATTTGGCAACAATTATTACTTGAAGTAAAGGTTCTACTTGAACTACAAAATAAAGTGTGACGAGGCTACGTCGTTTTAGAGTTCAACCTAAGAAGTCATCTGCATTCCATAAACAAACAAATGAAGTACTAAATAGCCCTGTCGAGTTGCTCGCAACATGGCTTGAAAGGACACGTGATACTGTCACTTAACGTTCCGTAACGTTAAATTTCTCCCTTGGACAACTCTTAAATTAAGTGAACTTTATGCTAATTGAATCGTGATGGCTTCCATATAAAAAATGAGAAGAACCTTTACACTAAGTTACCTTACTAGAACCTTAAGTTTATCGTGATCTAGTGATAAAATACGAGTTTAATTCTAAGACTTAAATATAAAATTGATCACTAATACTTGATTGAAAATAAAAAGCCGGCCTCATAGTATAGTGATCTGTCATAGACTCATAGGCCCTGGTTGCTAAACTGGAAGTTCCGGGTTAGATTTACGGCTGGTACTAGGGGATTTTTCTCGAAGGGGAAGTAACTCCCATGGTCAGCAGGCTTTTGTAGGTTTAAGAGTTTCTACTGGTTCAACACCCTCATACTTACTATCACCCTCACCTCATCGCCGGTGCATAGACTTAGCCCCACCCATGAAAGCACTAACGACCGGACCTAGTGAAATTGTTAGTACTACGTTAGTGCTTCTCAATAAACAAAAAAATATCGTTAGTGCTACATTTTGGTGGAAGCTATAAGCCAAAATCATTGAGCGGGGCCAAGTTGACGTCAACCTGGCCCCACCCACTATCTTACAGTCCAGTATTAACGACAAAACCTAATGCAATCGTTAGTGCAACGTTTGTGCTGCCCAGTAAACAAAAAAAATCGTTAGTGTTGCTAATTTAGCCATAAAAGTAGCTAGTTATGTATTTATTGTTAAGTTATAGTCCAAAACAATGCTTTAGGTCCGCACCATCAACACGTCAGGAGTTTTTAGCACCACGTATTACTACCCGTTCAGTCTATACGCCTATCTACTAATTACGCTAATGTGATATGGTGAGGAAGGTTTAGCTTGTAAGAATTGCACCCACGTTTGGGTGGCGTGAAATTGGAAAAACATTTAGGAATAACTGCTCTTAGTGCAGCCGACTGAGATTGAACTCCGATCTACCTGTCATCGGCAGCCAGTCTACTGCGAGAGTGATGCCTTTTACCATGTGGCCACAGAAGAGGGTGACACGTCAGTTGATCACCGCTTATTAAATATTTAGTTTGTTTAGCTATATCATATAAATAGTTGTCAATAACTTAGATTTGGCCTCCATAATGATACAGAACCAACAACAAAACGAAATAGAACTGTGAGTGCTAAGTTATTGCTGCCAAGTAAACATAAAGTGCATAGATTGGTTTGGAGCCAAATTTATATCAAATTGACAAATCCTATAACATTTAGTAATATAACTAACTATTTAAACTAATATAAACGTTAGTTTTCCATTTGTGCTACTCATTAGAAATAAGTTTTGGTCAAATAAGTTTCACCATGAGCAAAAATAAAAAACCAAATAATAGTAAATTTTGAATTAAAAATAAATATTTGAATGATTCACACACTCATAACTCATTATGCAGTAACACACATTTAAAACTTAGTGGAGCTCACGCATGTGGGTACGTCATCTAAGTTTTTATTCTCACACTTCACTTGATTGCATTAAGGAAGAAGTCGAAATTATTTTCAACCAAAGTTTATCGCTATGTTTCGTTCATCCTTACACCACGAAAATGCATAAACATGTCCTTTAAGTGGTCCTCCTTATTCCTATTTATTTAAATAATTAGTATAATTAGTGTTTAAGGGTGCATCAGCACAAATAGGTCTCCAACCCCCTAATTAATTTAAATAATTTTTGTGACAAACATAAAAAGGAAACACAGCATTTAGATGGAATTATAGGCTTATAATTGTTATTAATTCTACATTATTTTTCATATTATACATACATGTCATATTTTTGAACTACAATGCATTGAAATTTCTCATCACAAATATTACATTACAATAACAAGGAAGAACAAAAATTACATAAACTGTTACTGAAATACTGTACATTATTAAAAAAATTATATTTGATAAAAATAATTAACTAAACGTGGACATTGTATTATTATAGAAATGACCCTTTACAATTTAAGAATACAGTAGACATTAGTTTCTTATCTTGAGCAAATACTCTTAAATATATGACATGTTTTAATCCTGTTGTTGTACAAAGTTTGCCGATAGACTTGAAAATAAATCATTTCATACCAATCGACACAATTAAATATTCAGGAATCTAGATTTTGTTTATTAAAAGTTATTTTCCTCAAGTCTGAAACAAAGGTATGAACATTAAACTTTTCTTTCTTGCCTTTAATATGGTTTAAGGACACGTGCCTTAGTACACTGTGGGTGAGCTGGCGTTGAGTCTTAGGTACTGAACATAAACTTAAGTTTTCTCACACCGTTTCATAACTTGTAATAATTTCTTTTTACCCATTCCAAAACAATTTTTAAACATAATTAAAAGGATCTATTCTCAGTTTTGGAATGTTATTTATGATGTGTAATATAGTGCATACACTAATACCGGCATCGAATTTACTTGGAAAAAAGAAAATACCTGTAATTTTTTGTATGTATAATAAATTATTTTATGATTATTTTATCGTATTTCGAAATATTAAACTGAATAAAATATTTTTTCCACTGCGCGAGTGCATCATTGTAAAGAATTTGTTTCCGTCACGTTCAACCACATGGTTTAAAGTCGTTGACCACTATTTTGAAGCTATTTTATTTAGAGATTTTGTGAAAGGGGTGTGACTAGTAGTTTTTTTAAAGTGGAATAAAACGATATACAAGCTTTGTATTACCATACGTTTTTATTACAGTTATCCAAAGTGATAGATGCTAGGTGACGGTGTAGGGTTGAATCAGGAATTATTTCTAGTAACATTTTGAGCTGTCATCCAAATAAACTAAGGTCGTGAATGCATTGTACTTTAATTCATCCCAAAAACGACTGGCAACTGCAGCTGGATTCTCATCTTGGAAAACACCCTATGCGACTCTCACATGCAGCTAGTGTTACGGTCTGTTGCGGCTCCAGCCGCAGTAACAGGTGATTGACGGATCTTGGACAACGTGCATTAAGGCATCACTCTCAAAATATACCAAACTGCTGATGAGGAGATCGTGGTTTGATCCCAGTAATTTTTAATGAGGATGGATTTTCCATAATGATTTCCCACTCTTTTTAAATGCAAAATCAGGTTAACTTACTCTTAATTAAAGGTTATTTATCCCTAACCCATTATCGTATTTAGTACATAGGCTTACAACCCGAACGTGTAGTAAGATGTGGCGTTAAAAAGAAAACATGGGTGAAACTTTTAAATGCCTTACAATTTATTTAAAGACTATATTAGTAGCTATTACCTATAGTCTTAAACAAATTAGCACTATCTATACTTAGAATTTTAGTCTGCCATTTCTCAATATGATTTTAATGCTCTGCTTTGACTGTATAAGTTAGTCAGGCAATCCTATTTTCACAGAAGTATCTTAGCCTGTTACTTAGATAAGTATTCATATAAATGTTCACTAATCGGAGTGTCCTTTTCCATTGCGCCACCTGAACTTTTGGGTAGACGCGTAAATAATAATTCAAGACCAGATTAAGTTCTAGTTCTAGCTATTGCCTTTGATCCCATGGAGAATGAACAGTGCCCAATTATATACAATTCAAACAAAAGAAAATCCTTCAGCACAATATTTTTTATTCCAAGAAAATAAAGTTCTACCCCGTCCAAACTCCCAAACGTAGCGCACCATCACTAATAAATCGTATTCTTGACAAAAAATAAAACTGTCTCATGTTTTCCTTATCCCAAGAAAAATAAAATCCTTCCCTTCCATGAAATCCACTAATAAGCATAACTTACGACCCAACATGTTCAACAACGAATCAATGTGTGTGTTCCTATAGATTAATTTCTCCAATTCTACCTTATATATAAATAATTATACATGGATGGTTGCAGCTGTCACCTGAAGAGATTGAGAAACCAATTAGTAAAAATAGAACACCGGGCTGGGATCCGAAGCCCAATTCAAATTCGCCAGCCACCTACAAGAGAATGAATATTATCATTGCGACCACCGACATATGATATTGTGACCTTGATAGAATCCGTAGAGAACAGAGTGTGTTTGTGGGACAAAACAGGGGAAGAGTTCAAGATTCCTCGCAACTACTATTGGGTGTTCCCAAAATTCTCTTTCTCTCCGATTTTGATGTCGTCTCCTCCAAAGCTGAAAAATCACAATAAAAGAACTCCCCTATTTCTCACTGGAGCCAAATTTAACTCGGCACTACTCACTAAACTGCTCGCCTCTCATTCACCGACAACGATTTTGTCGGTGTGTGTACAAGCACCTTGGCTGGTTTGGTGCCGATAACGATATCTGCGCTAACAATATCGGTACGTGTACAACCGCTCAATAATTTTGGCTTATATCTTCCACAAAAATGAAGTAATAACAAAATTATCAGTTCAATGACCAGCACTAAAGTAGCACTAACGATTGCATTAGGTTTTGTCGTTAATGCTGGACTGTAAGATAGTGGGCGGGGCCAGGTTAACGTCCACTTGGCTCCACCCAATGATTTTGGCTTATAGCTTCCACAAAAATGTAGCACTAACGAAATATTTGTGTTTATTGAGCAGCACTAACGATTAGACTAGGTTCGGGCCAAGTTTATGCACCTCCTCATCGCATCGGGACATGGAAAGAGCCTCCTCGCAAAGAATGTACGATTTAGTACATTCGGGAAGCCAGATAGACGATTCTTTAATACTGGTCAATCTTTTCGCAAACTTACAAGTTTATTTTTATTAATGGCACATGAAGCTTATACCAAATTCAAAAACTCCAGGTTCAATGCCATCTAACATCATTCAATTGTTTTGATATAGCTAGGTGAGAATGAGTTAAATCACGAGAACAATGGAAAATATACAGCTACAAAATATCCTTCCATTAATGTTTGGTTGAGTCGTAAACGTTAATTACTGAGATATTTAATTACAGCTTAAATTTCTTCTCGTTTTTAATTACAGCTCTAACTTATAATTTAAAACTAGCCATGAAATTAGATATTTAAAACTTACACAAGTAAAGTGTTTAGTTTATACAAGAATGAAACATTTTTCATTACTTAACGAGCATAATATGTCTCGCAATGTGTTTCAGTGCCAAGATAAACATTTTAAAATTATCAAATTACCCGTTCTATGCACAGGAACTGTTTTAATAAGTATCCAATGTTAAAAATAGATGGTAACATATGTTAAAAGAAGTGTATGTGATCTTTTTAAAACGGAAAATAGACAACCTACTTAAAATTATAATAAAACAATTTTATAGAAATATTATTACTACTGCCTTCCCTTGTCAGGATTCTCATGCAGGCTAAAATGTAGTAGGCCTAATTCCCTGGCCACCATTTTTTTTTTAAGATGATTGTCATGGAACCTTTCAAAAGTTGGTCCAATGAATGAAAGAGTCAAAAGATTAGATAAAGGCCTAAAAGCAGTGTTTTACTGCCACCATCTTGAAACTAAATGGCAGACGTAAATTTTAACCACAATTAAAATTTTACTACGTACACTCCGTCGAGTTTGAAAGGTAGCAACTCGTGACTCACTGAGCCCGCGAGGTATGATATACCGCCACACATGACTGCAGAAT
>CABEEJ010011211.1:0-11690 GCA_901482245.1 Timema douglasi | reverse complement strand
GGCCCGAGGTTAAGTCCGGGTTGTTTCTGCACTGGCGCCAGCCGGGCAGGCTAATAAATAGTGTGTGGAAACAGGGATGTGAACTTATAAGAAGGCGAGGGAGCAGTGAAGGGGAGAGAACCCTTACAGAACAATTTGTTAGGCTTTTATACTGTTCTCTGAGGACGTCATTTTGAGGGTGTCTAATTGTAAGGAGCCGCCTGTTATTATTGTCGTAAGGCCCTTCAGGCCCCGGCGGTGTCCCTTGTGCCTCGCAGCCCTTCTGGCTTCTCTATTACTCTTAAGTGTCACTCCCCCATTGAGTTGTACCATGTTTTCTTTGATAATAAAATTATAACTCTCTTGTGCTTACCTCTGTCTGTTATTTCTTTTGTGGGAAAATGCTGGAGGTAGGTTACAATAATACTTTTTGATGCATTACTGTATAATTTCTATTTACATAATTAACTAAACAAACTTTACCTCCATTACTGTTTACCACCTGTGGCCTTGGTCAGTTCTTTATTCAAGCCATGTGTTTTGCACTACCGGCCGGCGAGGCCTGTCGTAGCTTCATACGTCTTATACTCTTAACTTAAGACTAGGACAGACACAACATCCAGTCCCTGGCTTTAAATTTATCACTATGAAAGGGTAAGCCCACATTTCACCAATCATACAATTTTGCCCATGCCGGGAATCAAATCCGATACTCTTAGCTCAGTAAACACGCTACCAATGGAGCTAAGGTGTTGGATCCGCTATAAGAATGCTAATTTAATTATTAGATAATTGCTACAGGGTTTAATAAGGTACATACACTGAAGAAATAGAATACATTATTACAGATAAAAGTAGTTTATTAAACAGTTGACATACAAGTACATTTAATAAAATTTAAACTAAGTTGTATGCTTATTTAGTGGAGTAAGACAGCAAAATATGTCCCTTATTATCTCCATCAACACTGATTAGAATCTTGTCCTCTGGATTGTTCCATACAACAGACTCGCCGAGTTAGCCAAGGTTTTGCCCTCATGTGTTCTGCACCAAAATAAACGGGCACAAGAACCTTCTGGGCGGCTCAGTTTTAAGAGACATGTCACCTTTAACTCAAAGCCTCAGGTTTGATTCCCGTAGCAATGTCACACATGCAGCAGAAACATGGACATTGAACGTAAGAGAGACCAGGAAAGTGGAGGAGTATGTTAACTGTCATGAGGAGTACATGAGATAGTAAAGGTATGGACATATAATGAGGACGGAAAAGGAAAGGATCTCAAAGAGAATGGATGAAGTACGTATGAAAAAGAAGTGCAAAGGAGGCCAAGAAAGAGATGGGAGGAGCAGATAACAGAAAGTGTGCAAGTGAGAGGAGAAGAATGGTGGAAGGATAATGAGGGATGGAGGCATTTTACTAAACTGACCCGGCCAGATGTTTATTTAGCATTTTACATCAATCAGGCATACTCCACACTTAGAGCAGGTTAGATTCTGGATTAGTCTTGGCTAGAACAGCATTGAAAGTTGTTCACTTAATGCCGCATGAATTGCATTGCAATCATCAGATAAAAACCTACCCATTGTGAATAACACATTTGTAACAAACATAAACACCAAAATGTTATATTTTGAAAAAAGAGTAAGCATACAAACCAGTGGACACTTACGTGGAAATGTCACTAAGGTGTTGTATCTGCCAAGTAGTGTAAGTCTGGTTGTACCTGTAGTTATATTAGTGTGAATCTAAGATTTCACTTTTGAAATGATTGTAAATCTTTACTTACAAACGTGAACCGATTCAGATTATAATATTTTACAATGATTAGAATCAAACCCAAAAGATATTTAAAACCGTAACAATACATCTAAACAATGATTAGATTTTCTTCAAATGTTTATTCAGAATTTCAAGTCAAATACAAATCATAAATAGACCCAAGTTTGAGATGTCTAGGATTCACAAAGACTTGTAACTAGACCAGAGGTTGTGATAGGTGGACACAAACCCTGCGAGGCCTCCTGTAGTGTAACACTAACCTATATGAAGTTGTATGAAGCTATGAAAACTTCAACTTCTCTTTTAATATTCATTTGTTTTGACCTCAAAAGTAAAATTCCAGATTCAACAATTACGAAGCAATGCCAAAATTTTTTTTAAAAGTTAAAACAATTGTATTATATTTGGAAGAAGGTACAGGAAAGGTGTATAGAAACATTTGTCCTTTATTTTATACCTTTTACTTGTTCCTATTTATGTGTTTATCTTTCTTTACCATTTTCCTTTTTTCCCCTCTTTTGTGTTTTTTGGTTTTCTCTTTTAGGAAGTTGCGTTGCGCGTTTCACACTCCTCCCTGATGAGTTCCGATAGAATGAAACCTAGGTCGGGGGATTGGGCGGTGACGATTAATTTTCTTCAAGAGACAACCATTACCTCTTTGTCCATTGGCAGCAGTGTAAAGTGTGAACTGTGTTCTTTTCATTGTAAAGGCCATTTTGTGTTCGTCCCCCTTTTATATGTTTCTATCCACCTTTCCTGTACCTTCTTGCAAATATAATACAATTATCTCGTAAAGTAAAAAGAGGTTTTCCTTATAGAATCATATTAAAGTTAAAACATAAATTATTTTTATTAAATTTTCTCCTGTTATTTCCATTACACATTAATGTTTTCATGAAAAAAATATATAAAATGATTAAATCATATGTCGTGATAAATACTAAATTTATCATTTTAAAATGAAATACTTTAGGCCTAATTGTTTGATATATATAATTTTTAATACCTAGATTTAAATTGTTAAGCAAAGTATAATATTTTTATAAGATAATTGAACATTTTTAAAATATTCAAAGTTGGATTAGGCTTCAGGAATATCCGATAGTATTCAATTCTACTTGGCACACCTCTACTGACCTGGCTATGCATCAAATCGCATCGCAGTAGAGTCTTTTGTGAGAGTGACACTGCAGGCCGTGTGACGGGTCTTAACTGCCAACTTTGGGACCCAGTTTCCTTAAAAATAGTGCTCTTCCATCCTCCTTCCAAATATTACAGAATCTGGGCACTAGGCACCATAATTTACGTTATTTTAATGTAAACAATTCGAAGAATAATATCTTACTTGTCTAACAATTGTGCTAGGACAAAATGACAACTTGATCCTCTATGGCATTTATATCTGCTAAACTGTTGTTAGGTCTTCAATTCGTTACTTTACAATTCCAATGTCAATTTGTAAAGAAATTCTGTTGGAAACTCTCAATATAATGGCTACAGTTTTTAAATGTTTATATATCCTAGAGCTCATACCTTCTATAGTACTGTAATAATAATAATAATATTTAGCACCGCGTCTTACTACCCATTCGGGTTATACGCTTTGAGTACTAATTACTCTAATGTATTAGGAATTGGGAAGGTTGAATTAAAGGAAGTGAACCCGCATTTGTGTGGAGGGAGAGTGGAAAACCATTTAGGAAAAACCACCCCCAGTTCATCCGACCAACATTCGAACCTCGATCTCCCCGTCCTCAGCAGTCGAGCTCAACACGACAAGCGTGTTAGCCAACTACGCCACCGAGGCGGGTCTATATAGTACTGTAGCTGAAAACGGTGGCATCATTATTATATTTGCTTAAACAAATTGAACATTGAAAGGAGGATGGAATGGCAAGGCCTACACACTAATTGTAGGCCTCAAAGTTGACAATTAAAACACATAATTATGAAATTTTTGGTCATTTGGCATAATTTTTTCCTTTATTTACTTAAAAATCAATGTAGCTTGACTTTTGGCATATCCTGGTTTTAAACTATTTCAAATAAAGGGTACATCTATTTGGCGACAATATAATGGCGTTGTATTGTTAAAAAGAGACTTGTTTTTTTGTCGAGTGAATCTTTGAAGTGATGTTCACCGTTGCACACTAAAAAATGTAAAATATGAAGACATTTTTATTTCAGTCTTTTTATTTTATTTTAACCGATTTAATAGAAGAGAATACTTTTTCTAGTATTATCGAAAATAAAAATTATAAATGAATAATAAAAACTAGTTTTGATCTCAAACTCTGTAACAGAATGCACGTCCATCGTCTGTCGGTTGAATGAGTGAAATTGGGGCCCAACACTTCCCGAACCAGCCTATGAAGCAAGTCGATGACTACTCTCGTGAGACTCCTGGCCCCTCAAGCAAGGGGGGGCCCCCACTACACATTTGGCATGCTAAGGAGTACGTTTTGTCCCGCAGGCAGGTAGGCCACCTGCCGGGAACGGGACAGCTGGTAGGCGATATCTTCTGCCGCTTCGATCCGCCGTAGTTCCACCAGACCCTCACCGGCATCGCCAAATGACTTGGCCAGCAATATGGCTGCCTGGGCGTCGCCTTCCGCAGAGATCACGGCTGCCTTCTTCTGTTGCTCGGCCTGGATGCACGGAAACACAACAAACAGTTGCGATATTTCTGGCCTGTTGTCGTTAAACACGATCAAGAGGGGGGAGTGAAGCTTAAAAACTTCACTTTCACTTAGAATATCAGACAGCTTTGACTTTCTTTGATTCAAAAGTAAAATTTTGGGTTTGACAATTACAAAGCTTCGCTGCTAAAAATATTTAAAGTTAATCATATTTTCTGTTATGTTCATTACAAATTAATGTTCACACGACAAAAATATATAATTAAAAAATATAGCCTATATTTATAATAATGAAGGTGACCTAGGGGTAAGGTGTCAGACTTCTGTGCTGGGGGTCCGGGGTTCAATCCCAGGTCCCGGCACAGATTTATCTGATTACCAAACCCTTCCTTCACCTCTGACAAGACATCTTGTGAATGTGGGGAATGCCAGACCTCCACCGTGGTTCGGATTCCACGTTAAACTGTAAGTCCTCCATTTCATCTCACAATCACCCTACCATTACACATTAGCGTAAGTGCGTATAACCCGAACGGGTAGTAAGACGCGGTGCTAATAATGATGATAATAATAATAATAATATAATTTATCATATTTCCAAAATACCCGTTCAGTTGTAAAAATAGTTTAATACGTACACAAAATATACACAACTGTAAATAGTGATGACAGATGACTCACCTTCTCGACAAGAAATCTAGCCTTCTCGGCATCCTGCTGCGCCACCTGCTTCAACTCCACCGCCTGCGTAAACTCCTTCCCAAATGTCAGGTGGGTCTGCAGGAACAGGACAAAACAAGAAGACTCAGTCCTTGGGAGACTCGCAAACTTAATGGATGGGCACGCGGGCCCAGGTATCAACTTCATCTGGTATGATTCGCTGGCGACAGGGAGGTCAGGGTTGGAATCTAAGCTGAGTGTATTGAGGGTGTTTTACCCTAAATGGTTCTCCACTCTCCATCCATATGAATGTGGGTACATTTCCTATAAAACTAAACATTCCTCATCTCTATATTTTTGAATATGTAGATGGCCTGAATGATCGATAAGACACGGTGCACAAATTATTTATAGTATATTTGAACATTTTAGTATAAACAGATGACAAACTCACTAATTTAAGGGAACAGTGTGAGAAGAGTGAACTACAATATTTGCAGCATCGGCCTGGAGGTAGGGCATACACAGCCAGTGCTACCAACCTCACAGCTGGCCGGTAGAAAACCCTGACTTACGATGGAGATGTCGTCCAGGATGACCCCAAACTGCGAAGCTCTTTCCATCAGGTCCTCGCTGACCTTCTGGGAGACAATCTCCCTCTGGGTTATGAGTTCTCCCGCGTCGAACTGGGCCTGTTCCAACATTGATTGACCGGAGGGAGAGTTAATCCATTTCATTGTGGCGCAACAAACTGACTCTATGAGCTAATATTTCATGTCGTGACGTTTATCCCGCCACAACTCACCACGACAGCCTTGAGCACCTCTGTGGTGATAGAGGGCAGGACCCTCTCGTCATAGTCCACACCGAGTGTGGTGTAAACGCGAGGCAGCTGGTCCGGGATTGGTCGGAACAAGATCCGAAGAGTGATGTTCACATTCTGTAGATCTGTAAAAGAGTTCCGGCTGGTTTATTATTATTATTATTATTATTAGCACCGCATCTTACTACCCGTTTGGGTTATACGCACTTACGCTAATGTGTAATGGTAGGGTGATTGTGAGATGAAATGGAGGACCTACAGTTTAACGTGGAATCCGAACCACGGTGGAGGCCTGGCATTCCCCACATTCACAAGATGTCTTGTCAGAGGTGAAGGAAGGGTTTGGTAATCAGATAAATCTGTGCCGGGACCGAGGATTGAACCCCGGCCGCCAGCGTAGAAGTCTGACACCTTACCCCCTAGACCACCAGGTCACCCTCTCTCTAATTAATAAATTGTTTGAAGCAGTGAAAAGTTCTGCTAAAGTTATAAATTTAAATTCCGCCATTTATTTTTCTTTCAATCCATTAGGTAACTAAGTGAGAGGGGAAATATTGGAACCGCCCCTCGATCCCAAGTAAGACGGACAGACACATAAACGACACCGTCCACCACCGAGTCAAAGAAAAGTCACACCTTTGCTGCCCGTGACGACGGGAACATTCCTCGGTCTCGACCGGATGTCGAAGATGATGGGGCGCTGAATCCACGGAATGAAGAAATGCGTTCCCTCCCCGACCACTTGGTTCTTCACGCCGGCAAACCTGTCAAATATGACAGCTCTGTGTCCGCCGTCAACTGTAAGACATGATAAAAGGGTTGCTTGAATGGAATTCCAACAGCCATTTATGTCCAGACAGTTTATTAAGAAACAATTGTGAAAGGTGATCAAGTATTGTCTCCCACAGGTTTATAATCACCGTTGTAGAGGGCAGAGTTGATCACTCCGCCAGCCACCGCCACCCCTAACCCAATCTGACCAATTCTGTTGAAAAACTGGGCAGCCATTACAACCTTAGGAGTTCAGTTTCTGAAAAAATGTCAGAACATGAAATTAGGACAATTGTCTTCAATAAATACATTGTTAATATAAAATGTTCGTAACAATGATTGTTTTGTGTAATCACAATCAATATTATCACACATATTTTCACAGTAAACATTTTAGAATATGTATTATTATTTCCCTGAACATGCCCACATGTCTTGTTTATTATTATAATACTAACTAATTTTCCTAAATTTTCATATTTATTTCAAAGGAACTTCTCTCTTTTTTTTAAACTTATTTTTTTCTCAAGTTTATTAATAAAATGTATTCAATGATACTATCATCTATATTCCAAAATTATCTAATTTGTCACATTGTACTGCTGTCGATTATGTTTAGTATATTTTGCTATTTTTGTTTGTTTTGATTTTGTTATATGATCAAATGTTTGTAATGTCTTTTAAATCCTTTGACATTTAAACACATGTAAAATTTCGTTATTATAAATCCATAGTCCTATAAGCGATCATGTAATATAAAAAGTTGTCTTGAGTCAGGTGAAGTTCGAGTCCAACTCGCTTGTAAACGTCGTGTTGAAATGGGGAGGGTGGTACCAAACAGTCAATGGGTGGACGACGTAGAGAAAAAGACAACACGAATTGAGGGATGACTATTGGACGTGAGTTTGTTTGGATCCGTGTTACGGAACAAGATCCTCAAGAGCCTGTCACATACACGGATGGACACATTAAGTACCTACAGGGCCCCTTACGCTTATATATTTTGTGCAACAAGCCCAAACCAACAGAGGCCTACCATTTTTTTATCACCAAAAATAGCAAATTGGGTTATAATTTTAGTATGATATGAGGGCAGGATTTTTTTTTTTCTGTTGAATTATGAGAAATTTAATGTTTTCAAGCACTTATAGGCCCTACACAAGTTTCTGATCACAACAAAACAAATATATCACAGGCTATAAGATTTCTTACATAATTGAGCTGTACGGCGATCTGTTTAAAGTTGTTTCGTTGGAGGATGTTCAAAATTTTTTTTAATAAAGATTATAAAATAATAGTTAAGTCTACAAAATGTAGGTCTATTATTTAAAATATAAAAATGTAGTGCTTGTGGACAGACATCAATATGAGAAATCAAAGTGAGGTGTCCCACACAACGCTTCAGTATTTGGCGAAACGTTACCCGCTTAATCAAGTCAGTTTTAAAATATATTTTTTAACAGTTTAGAATTCTTTTTGACAAGATTTGTTTTGTTGTAATCGGAAACTTCAGAATTTGTTGTGTGTACAGGTGCTAGAAAACAAAAACAATTTCTAATAATGTGACATCGAATAAAAATAAAGAATCCTGCCCTCGCTTTATATTGTCCCCGCAAATTGCTTATTTGCATGATTTAGTTTTCATCAAAACACTGGCAAAAAGTTGATGCAAACTATAAAAGGATGTCCAGCGAAAATACTTTTTAAAATTCCAGAGGCAATTCTCAGCTCTTCCAGTCTAACATTATTCTATTAAGATCCAGTTTAGTGTACCTAATAATATTTTAGACGCAGACACGCTATGAAGTTTGTCACACTATGAAAGGGTGAAAGGACCTAAAGGTGCATATTCACTTGAGCGTTCGTTCGTGTGCGTTCTGTTCGTTCAGAGCACGCGCCAAACAAAACCAAACAACTGTCAGTTTTTCGGGAATGCTCGAAGTAAGTCAGTTGTTCTCCTGTGCCCGGTGGATTTGTGTTTCCGCGCCTGTTCGAAGTGTTTGCTGCTATGGAGTGGGCTGCAGGACAATGTTTGAGTTATTCATTCAACGCGACACAAGTTTCCATAACTATAGCACCAGTACGTTGTTTCGAAATCTTCAACAGGTACTGCAAGCTCGCAAACGAGTCCCCAGTTGCCAAACAATCTTTCACTGGTTTTTTGTGTCCTCCTTCGCAATTTTATGGCCGACAAGGTTAACCAAAATCTAAAAATCTTGAGATGACATTCAGGCGAAATTTTAGTAATGCCGCCCGCCTAAAAAACAGCTGCCTTATCCATATTTTCCTGTCCCTCTTTTTATTATTTTTAGTCGATGCACAGCACAAAGAAAGAACCTGCTGCCGCTGTCAAATACATGTTGAGACTGAGCTCCAGCTGTCCTGTTCGTGGAAACATTGGCGGGAACAGGTTGAGCACCAGCGAACGGTCTGAACGCTCCGAGTATTCAGATGTATCAGTTCAGTTTGTTCTGTTCGACCGAAGTAAAACGCTCAAGTAAATAGGCACCTTAAAGCAATGAGCTATGGATGGTAATATCCAGGTTAGATTTCAATGAGATAATGAGCAATTATACAAGTACAGTTTAAAATAATTGCAAGAGATATTTTCTAGTTTATTCTTTCTATCAGCCCCTAGTGTCATTAAATTCTCACAAATATGCAGAGCCATGACTCAATTTCGGCTAAAGGTGCAGGGAATAGGGGTGGAGACATTAGAATAACATATCGACTGAGAAGTTATGTATGCTCAACTGGCACAACTGTGCTAAAACAGATTTGTGATATGTGAAAATGATATTTTGACTATTATATATGAAAGCTTAGTTTTATTTTAGTGACTATGTGAAAATTCCAGAAATTTGATCAAATTCCCTGACTTTTTCAGGTTGCTGGACTAGCGTTTGAATTGCCTGATTGTTAGATAGGAAGTGCAGGTGGAGTGTGAATTCATCCTATAACTAAAGGATCCTCGAGACTATTCGGAAGTTTTATAATAAAAATAAGAATGCGAAAACATAAATATCACTTAGGTTTTTTGTTTGGTAAAGTTTTAAATGGCCAACTCGTTTTTAAACATTTTGGTGTATGTATTAATTTTGTTTCATAAAGGGAAATCTTGTATTCTGTTTCCTAATTTTCTCCTGATTATAAAACACAAAAGCCATTCAAGCCTCCAATAGGATTATCTTTGATCCCATTAAACTATTTAACTTAGCCCCTCAAAGGTTACATCATGCATGGACTCTCTAAAGTGATAAGAAATTAATCTTACTACTGATTGTTCATACATTAATTATAAAGTCATAGTGGGCCGATTTAAACTAACTCAACTAATATATACTTACAGACTTGTTTTATTCATACAAATAATTATATCGAAATAAGAAAAGCCGGTGATACGGTAGGTAACATGTAGTGAACAAATGATATTTGTAGTCTATTTTTAAAGTCAGTGTTGCCAACAATCAAATAAGTGTTGTAGCTAGATTAGTACCAGAAAGTAACTAGATGACTCATCCACTCGTCCCTTTGACACTCTATTCAAGACCCTATGTAAAGTTGATCAGACTTTGAAGCCTTTTAGTTGCATAATTTTCCACTATATAAGAAAGGAAGCGTTGTGATCGTTGTGGATAGTTGTGACGTTTTATAACAACAGCTGTTTAGATTTATAATATTTTATTTCTACACAATGCACAATGGCTTTACATGTCAAAAATAGAAATAAATGTAAGTTTCCCGATGGTTTTTAAAACTGACGTGTCAATACTTGTACGCCCTCAAATGTAGAGAGACGTGATTGAGAAAATAAAACCAAGAAAGATTTCTGGTCTTGAGAACTATAGAAAAAAAACACCTGAAGATGGATTTTGTCAAAAACACTTTTGGCCAAAAGATATTCTACGAAAGTGAATTGTAACAGATAGTGATGGAATAATTTTGCAAAAGGGAAGTGTGAAATTGATTTTTATAACTTAAGATTAGTTTTTATCTTAATTATTTCCACATTGGTTGATTAATGTTTGCAATTTAAAAAATCTGCTAGATATCAGTTACCACCACTCCTATGTCTTTGACTACTTGTATGTTTATTTATAAGTGATTTTTCTACTGCCTTAAATTTAAATATTATTTATATAGCAAAATAAAAAGTTTATTTTTTAACTGTGGATGGTGCTCTAGAACTGATACAAATAAAACACTCTATTTTCTTAAAACAGCAAATCTTTAAGAAATTGTTATTACCATTTATACTTGCAAGTAAACGGAAAATTAAATGATACTATAATCATATCTAGGCCTGTTTAATATAATTTGATTTTGTAATATTCAGACATCTCACCAATATCAAAATCCAGACCAAGTACATTTATTCGCACATGATAGGCTATAAAGGTTAAGTAAGAAGGGGACGATATTCATAAACCTTACCCATAAACATCTCACTCATTTTTGTTATATATTGAAAAATTGATAGTTTTTTTGTATCAATACACTCACAAAGATATGGAAAATTGATATAAACTAAACTTATATTATATATATTCGAAAGTATTTGACAACATCACATTAAAAAAATAACACTATTTGTTTAGTTTTTTAAAATAGCATTTACCATAAAAGTATTAATTTATTCATAGAGGACTGAAACTGCTCATATCCTGACGTGTTAAACTCCTTTAATATGACTGTACCACAGCTTGATAGTAACAATCAATATGTTGCTGCAAGTACTACTACTACTACAGTAGTAATTGAATTAAATAATATTTAGGGATGATAGATACTATCAATAATTGTCTTGGTGTTTAAGTCAAATATAGTAGGGAAAACGTAGGTACAGTGAGACATATGGAACAGTGAGACATATGTAATTTTAGGGAAAATTACATCTTTAGGTTGGCTGTTTTGTAGGGTTTGCTGTGTTTTGATGTGGATGTGACTTTTACGTGATTTCATACTCCTATATTTCTAAGGTAAGAAAATATCATTAATAATGTGTTTGATTGAGGTCGAAGTAAAATTTTAATATTTG
>CABEEJ010011210.1:0-11695 GCA_901482245.1 Timema douglasi | reverse complement strand
TAATATAATGAGTCCTTTTTTCTTTAATTCTTTCTTTATTTTTGTAGTACAATATATATTCCTTAAGCTTAATGTCAGTACTTCAAGTAGCCATCCCCGAGTTTATGAAAATGATACAAACATCTTTGTATGAAACTGTGCGCTTCACAGTGCCAGCTAAGTGGTGTTTGACTGTTGTGCGCATGCGCACATAGGAGCGGGGTGGGGAAGAAAGCGGGACTGTCAGGTAGAGAGAGCACTGTTGCTCTCGCAGTGCCGGCTCTGGTGTGATGGTGGAAGGATTTTTTTTTTTACTCAGCATGTGTTGTGCTTAAAAACCGTGTACCATATTATTGAATGTGATAAAGTGTAAAAGAGTGTAGAATTAGATTATTATTTTGTTTCCAGCTATTCTATTTGATTCATTTTTTTTTTCAGTTCTTTTATTTAACAGAAAGACTAAATGTGCTTGCAGTACTTACAATGGAAAAAAATTTCCTCAATTTTCATCCAGAGATCAAGGAGCAGCACCGCCACTAATTTTAGCTAGGAGCCGCCACTTGTCTAGACGTAAAAAGGTATTTTGATATAACTTGCATTGTTTTGGAGACTATTTTATTTCATGACATAGCACACAACTTGTTATGTTTATCTCTTTGTATTTGTTTTGGCTTTAAATTCTACTCCATTCATCAAAATTCATTGATCCCAAAATAATGTATTATTTTAAATATTTTTATTTCATTTTGAATTCGTATCTTTATAGATTCATCGCAAATAAAAATACGTATATCACAATTGACTAGCTCTTGATAGTGTTTCGACAACAGTTCAATTTTAGTTGTAGAACCTTATCTGACATCTAGGAAACCTACTACACTCCAATGCTCATAGGAAGAACCTTATTTTACAGCTTGTAAACCTACTACACTCCAATGTTCATAGGAAGAACCTTATCTGACAGCTAGGAAAGCTACTACAGTCCAATGTTCATAGGAAGAACCTTATCTGACAGCTAGAACAGCTACTACAGTCCAATGCTCATAGGAAGAACCTTATCTGACAGCTAGGAAAGCTACTACAGTCCAATGTTCATAGGAAGAAACTTATCTGACAGCTAGAAAAGTTACTACAGTCCAATGTTCATAGGAATAACCTTATCTGATAGCTAGAAAAGTTACTACAGTCCAATGTTCATGGGAAGAACCTTATCGGACAGCTAAAAAAGTTACTACAGTCCAATGTTCATGGGAAGAACCTTATCGGACAGCTAAAAAAGTTACTACAGTCCAATATTCATAGGAAGAACTTTATCTGACAGCTAGAAAAGCTACTACAGTCCAATGTTCATAGGAATAACCTTATTTGGTAGCTAGAAAAGTTACTACAGTCCAATGCTCATAGGAAGAACCTTATGACAGCTAGAAAAGTTACTACAGTCCAATATTAATAGGAAGAACTTTATCTGACAGCTAGAAAAGCTACTACAATGTTCATAGGAATAACCTTATCTGATAGCTAGAAAAGTTACTACAGTCCAGTGTTCATAGGAAGAACCTTCTTATCTGGTAGCTAGAAAAGTTACTACAGACCAATGTTCATAGGAAGAACCTTATCTGACAGCTAAAAAAGCTACTACAGTCCAATTTTCATAGGAAGAACCTTATCTGACAGCTATAACAGTTACTACAGTCCAATATTCATAGGAAGAACTTTATCTGACAGCTAGAAAAGCTACTACAGTCCAATATTCATAGGAAGAACCTTATCTGACAGATAGAATAGCTACATATACTTTCATGTATTCATACGTCAAGTCTGTGATCTGCATCTGTCACTTTTGATAAATATTATCAATAGGCCTAACTATAAATTAATAAAAATAGTGTGGTACTAATGTTACCAATTTTTATCTTTTAAAATATGTATGGATTTCCTACAAGGCCCTTTATGTGAAAAAAGGACTGTACAGACCATGTATCTTGGACAGGCAAATGAGTTATTATTTTATTATTTTTAGCATCACCTCTTACTACTAGCTTGTACACTAATTACTCTAGTGGTTTTAGGGATGAATAAGGTTATATTTAATTGAAGTGCACCCACATTTGTGTGGAGAGAAAGTAGAAAAACTTTTTGTATAAAAAAAGCTCTCAGAATCAATACTCCAGACCAAGATTCGAACCTAAATTTCCTCGTCTTCGTCAGTCTAGTACATTGCGAGAGTAGCGCGTTAGACCGTGTGGCCACCGATGCAGGTGATACATTAATTACTTTACCTTTACAAGGGTACTTAAAAAGACCCGCCTCGGTGGCGTAGTTGGCTAACGCGCTTGTCATGTTGAGTTCGACTGCTGAGGACGGGGAGATCGAGATTCGAATCTCGGTCGGGTGAACTGGGGGCGGGTTTTCCTAAATGGTTTTCCACTCTCCCTCCACGCAAATGCGGGTTCACTTCCTCAAATTCAACCTTCCCAATTCCTAATCCATTAAAGTAATTAGTACTTAAAGCGTATAGTCCGAACGGGTAGTAAGACGCGGTGCTGAATATTATTATTATGTAAAAAGAATGATAAGTTTAACTCCTTATAAATCGTGAACTGAAATGATTTGAAATCATTGAATAACTAATTTCTAACTTGGTACTATTCGCTTGTTAAAATTGGGAAATAAATTTATTACTCGAACGACATTAAAGAAAGTCTAAAAGGTCCAATAAAGGTTGTATAGAGTATACACAGCGACAGAGGAATGTGTTTTTGGTTGCTACAGTTATTATTGTATGATTCCCGTGACTGCCAGCAGCACGAAAGGAATTAAACTTAAGCTGGGTTCACAACGTTCTTAAAAACCGATCAGAAGTTGTGGGGAGTGTGGAGTGGGGCAAATGAGATTCTGTGAGTGTTATGTACCACGTTGGTTTAGTCAGGTAGGCCTATAATACCGTTTTTAAAACCGTGAATGTTAAATCTACCTCAACAATTCGTGCAACCTCAATATTCCAGCCTACGATTATCCGGGTATAGTGTTTGTCTCTATCCCCCACTTACCCAGTTCTCCCACTTAACCGGATCTACCACTTACCCGGATCCTCCACTTATCCGGATCTCCCACTTACCCGGATCCTCCACTTACCCGGATCTCCCACTTACCCGGATCTCCCACTTACCCGGATCTCCCACTTACCCGGATCCTCCACTTATCTGGATCTCCCACTTACCCGGATCCTCCACTTATCCGGATCCCCCACTTACCCGGATCTCCCACTTATCCGGATCTCCCACTTACCCGGATCCTCCACTTACCCGGATCCTCCACTTACCCGGATCCCCCACTTACCCGGATCCTCCACTTATCCGGATCCCCCACTTACCCGGATCTCCCACTTATCCGGATCTCCCACTTACCCGGATCCCCCAATACCCAAATCTCCCACTTAACCGGATCTTCCATTTACCCGGATATCCCACTCACCCGGATCCCCCATTTACCCGGATCCCCCATTTACTCCGGATCTCCCACTTGCCCGTATCTTCTATTTACCTGGATCTCCTATTTTCCCGGATCTCCCACTTGCCCGTATCTTCTATTTACCCGGATCTCCCATTTTCCCGGATCTCCCACTTACCCGGATCCCTCATTTACCCGGATCTTCCGTTTATCTAGATCTCCCGTTTATTTGTATCTTCTGATTTTATCAGTTCCCGTTCATCCGGTTTTCCTGTTTATCCAGATCTCTGATTTATCCAGATCTTATTTCAATCAAGATCACGTGTTTATTCTGACTACTCTTTTATTCGAAACGCCTTTTTAATTCTTGATTTTAGGTCTATCTCAATCTCCTGTTTGTCGGGATGTGTTCACCTAATGTACGTACAGTTTCATAATTAGTGTCCGACTGAACATTCGGCTCCGGTTTCGGCTTCGGCCATCTTCGGGCATAAATTGCAACTTCGGCAAAATAATCGGCTTCGGCCAAAACTGTTTATACAAACGAACTGCGTGACTCATCTTACTACCCGTCCGGGCTATCCCCTTATTCACACAGACGGGGTAGAGATGAAGAAGCTACAATTAGTAGGAAATGCGCATCCATTTTCGAGGAGGTAGAGAGAGTAAACCCTTAAAAGGGAAAAATCACCTTTATATTAGCACCCATCCGGAATTCTAACCCCAAACTCTCACAAGTTCGCTGAAAATTGGGAGCAGAATTGATTGATTGACGCAGAAATTTACACTTTGTATTTTGACCCATGATGCATTGCAATGCAAACTTTAAACAGCTGATTATCGACATATTTTATTTTCTAGTGGATAAACATATATTAAATATCATTCTCCCGATGGATGTTTTCAAATTATAACGCTGTGTCGTGGCACAATTCAATACATCGAAAAACTTGCTTTACATTAACGGGTTATTTCAAATCTCTTCACAACGGCCAAAGAAACTGTCTGCTTGCTTCTAACTCTACAGCGCATGCGCACTGGCTCGAGATCTCAGGCGGAGCGGACGAAGTAGAGATGAGTTTATCTTTAGCAGAACAGCTCGCGCCGATGAGATGAATGCCGTGTGGTTGGCCTCAGAGCTCGTCACAAGACCAACTCTACCATGGTGTCCGGCGACCTAGAAAACGGGGAAGGGTCAGGGAAAATTAATGGAAATTCACCAAATTTCTGGAATTTTCGCACACTCACTGAAACAATACTGAACTTTTATTCACATTAGTCAAGAAAACCTCTTTCCTCCCAATTAATACACACTGCAAATCTCTTTTAACACAATTGTCCATTGTTTGGCATACTAATCTTAATTCTCAAGGTCATCATGTGATTTGTGTGTCCTCTCCTCCCCCTCCCCTCCTTGTTTTGGCGTTACTGCTTGTCTTCAGCCAAAACTAATACATAGCTATACACATGCACGTGAATTTGATTACATTATAGGAATAATAAACTAAAAAAATAATATGTCCTAAAATAATTTTAAATTGTACTTGGTCGGATGAAGTTATCCTTTAATGTCTCAACACGATTTCACTGAAATCCAACTTGGATCTCACCACCCGATAGCCCATCGCTTCAGGATGAAATCTTTTAACATCTGCATAGAATGGCGTAATTTCAGAACGTGTATGTGTCTAAAAATATTATTATTACTATTATTATTATTATTATTATTATTATTATTATTATTATTATTAGCACCGCGTCTTACTACCCGTTCGGGTTATACGCACTTACGCTAATGTATAATGGTAGGGTGATTGTGAGATGAAATGGAGGACCTACAGTTTAACGTGGGATCCGAACCACGGTGGGAGGCCTGGCATTCCCCACATTTACATGATATCTTCTCAGAGGTGAAGGAAGGGTTTGGTAATCAGATAAATCTGTGCCGGGACCAAGGATTGAACCCCGGACCCCCAGCACAGAAGTCCGACACATTACCCCTAGACCACCAGGTCACCCAAAAATATTATTACATTAAGGTGTGATCTTAATAAAATAATGTTTGTAATACATACTGACTGAAAAAAAGTTGAAAATTGGCTTTGGAAAACCTGTAAAAATCAGGGAATTAAAAAAAAATAGTTTGGTTTGATATCTTGTACACGCAAGAAGATACTGACGCTTTGGTTCATGTGTCCATCTTCCTGTTATGTCCGTGCATTCGGAAGGAATGTGAATCAGCCGTGAGATGCGCCTCTAGCCTAAAGACGCTTGTCTCATGACGTATCGAATGATCTCGGAAAACCGCGACCAAACGTCGTATTTACTCCTTTGAGTGACGATTATTTTATTTGGTTTTCTTCTTATCGTCGAGCAAGTTTTGACGGTTTATGAAGGACGATTGAAACAGCTCGGGGATACATTTTTTACTTTCTATCCATTCTTTGGAGAGAATAGTATTGCGATTGTCAAAAGAATCCGATTCAAGATTTTGATGAAATGTCACTGTTGAGCCTTGTAAAGCGAAACTGTAATTTTTCTTTCTTTTTTTCTCTATGGCGCATGTCTGTACCCAATGACGAAACCATTTTACCTATTGGGCTAAAACTTAGTAGGCCTATCTATGGTTTTCATAGGTTGCCCAAGAGGAGTCTTGTAATTATATACCTAACCTTAAAATTAAGGGTAATTTACTGAAGGTCCAAAAGAGAAAATATCAAATTTTTCTCAAATTTGGCTCAATTGAATTTAATAGTATTCGTATCTAAGTGTTGTTTATACATTACAAACGAAATAGAAATTTTCATTTTAACATGAAATTACCTTAAAGGTACTTGACATCAGGGCAAATTTCCAATTTTGATTTTTTATATATATATATAGTTGTTTCAGATTTGAAATAGGCTTTCATTGCAAACTTGTAGTACTAATAAAAAAAATGATAGAATTAGATTATATTGTAATATATCATACTACAATAAAGTCACGTGACTGACTGACTCACTGACATTAATGTTTACCAACTTCCAGATGAGCTAAAAACTTGAAATTTGGCAAACTTATGGCTTCTAGCTTGTAACCGACGGGAAAATACCAAAAAGTTAGAATTTATTTTTTCAACCCCCCGAAAAAAAATTCAAAATGTCGGAGCAACTTTAGAGTCAGTGTGGACCTTTCTTTGGAGGTCTCTTGTGGCTAAACGGTAAGACCTATAAAAAAAAAGGCTCTTGAATTACATTAGTTTACATCCACTTGCAAAGAAAACTCACCGGGGGGTTTTGGGGGTGGAGCCCCAACGAACAGAGCTTAGTTTTATTCATAAAACCAATAGCATAGAGAGGGGCCCAGTGATTTTTTATTTTATTTAGGGGGCTGCATAATTTTTTAGCTTTCATAACAAGAAATATCGGTCGGTAAATTTTCCCTTAATTTTTTTTCTGGAAATTTTGTTCCGATCTAGATATTTTTCAGGTAACAATTTTTATCAGTTGAAATGTAGTGAATTCTATCGGTTTTTCTCCAAGTTTTTAAAAAAAATTCGTACCTTTGTTTAATTTACGTTCACCAGAAACGTTATCAAATGAGTCACAATAACAGCTATTCCAATTCTTCCCAAATTCATGTATCAAATCGACTACAGCGCTTGTTGGATGAATGTGCCACTAACGTAGGGTCTGCTGTAGAAAAGAGATGTTAAAATATTAACATTATATTATTATTACAATTGTGATTATTAGCACCGCGTATTACTAACCGTACGGGTTATACGCAGGGTTATATTACATTTTCCATCCCTGGGTTCTATGACATGAAATATCTACCAGGAAAACGTTTATTTTTGATTGCCATTATTTGTTTGGATGTTATTTTCAGCATAGCAACAATAAGATTTAATGGGTGACCTGGTGGTCTAGGGGTAAGGTGTCAGACTTCTATGCTGGCGGCCGGGGTTCAATCCTCGGTCCCGGCATAGATTTATCTGATTACCAAACCCTTCCTTCACCTCTGACAAGACATCTTGTGAATGTGGGGAANGGCACAGATTTATCTGATTACCAAACCCTTCCTTCACCTCTGACAAGACATCTTGTGAATGTGGGGAATGCCAGGCCTCCACCGTGGTTCGGATTCCACGTTAAACTGTAGGTCCTCCATTTCATCTCACAATCACCCTACCATTACACATTAGCGTAAGTGCGTATAACCCGAACGGGTAGTAAGACGCGGTGCTAATAATAATAATAATAATAATAATAATAAGATTTAATGCTAAATTTGGAGATCTGCACTGTATGGAGCATAAACTTGGACTCTCAGGAAGATGGAAAAGAAATACTTGGAGAGCATTCAAATTTGGTGCCGGAGAAGACTTGAAAAGATCAGGTGGACAGACAGGGTGACAAATGAAGAGTGGGTGAGAAGAGAACCATTTTGGATATGATTCTTCGGTGCAAAGCAAACTGGATCAGGCCCATCCTTAGGAGTAACCGCCTTCTGCGTGACTTCATAGAAGGAAAGGTTGAGGGAAAGAGGAGCTTAGGAAGGAGGAGGATTCAAATATTGGATGACTTGAAGGAAAGAGGAAAAATTCTGGGAACTGATGAAGGAGGCAGAGGACAGGTTGCATTGGCGGTCTAAGTTAATTGACTAAAAGAATGGACCTGTCGTAAGAGAAGAACACATAATAATGATAATAACACTTCAGTAATGCAGGAACGTGTGGCACGTAGGAACTATATTCGTGTGCGGTGAATAACGTGCATTGCGGGGCGGGGCACGACGGCAATCAGGAGCAGCTTGATATTTTCGCGTGGTGTGCATGACAAGGTTGGCGATCGTGTTTGAGAGTAGCTTCGGCGGAGGCGGACGTGCCAGAGTAGATGAATGTTGGTGGTTTGATGAGTCGAGTTCTCTCACGACAAATTCCTTGTTCTTTTTTCTAAGTATTCAGAGGGTGCGTGTTTATAGATTAGTGAACACGGCGAAGGTGAATAAAGAGGGCCTTATTATCGAGGTTCATTCAAGACCAGCTTTGTGGAGGGAAGACGCATGCGAATTTCAGAAGATGGGATCTTACGGACAAACTTTGGGATGAAGTGGGCCATTTCTTGTAAGATTTTTCGAGGAGCAGAGATGTACCAAGTGTCTTTGACAGAGACATCTTCTCTAATGAACTAGGGGTCTGCTAATTACGCGCTCGCTCGCCAGTTTGGCCACCCAGTCGCTTGCGCGCTTGCTCACACGCTTGTCAGTCTGGCCGAACCCTTAGACAGACAGACAGACATACATACAGGGAGACAAACATAACTGTAATAGCCAATGTTTCTTTAGTTTAAATATTCATTATAATCTCGGGTCCATATTTGTTCAAGATTACAATACTCTATCTATAAGAGAGATCAAAACGAAGAGATGGTTCCATGTCAATGTTGACTGTTTTGACGCCGAAATTTCTCTCTTCTACCCCATAAATGATGGGGAGAAAGCGGGGGGTTGAGAGGTCACATATGGAACCATTCGACGAATATTTGCGACATATTGAAGGAGGCTTACGCCAGGGTGGGTAATCGGGTGCTAATTGCAATTAGTGAGGGGGGGAGGGGGGGGAAGGGACGGGTGTATTGTCTGGATACCCGCGATACACAGCTCGTGCGTGTGTAAGTAAGGGTGTGTTCGAGAGGGTGCACACTTGTTTAGGGGGTAAATAGGGTTTAGGGGTGGTGAAGTAAGGGCTTTTTTTTTACGGGCTCACCCTTTAGTATCGAATCTTTCCCCCTTCCCCTTCCCCCTCATCTTCACTCCTTTCCATCCTTGCTGTACCCCTCTCTGACTATTTCCACCCTTGCACTGATTGTCTGTTCGCCCGTAAAATGTAGATCTATGGTATGGGGGTTGATGGGGGAGGGGGAGGTGCCCAACTTTAGCAAGGGATGACCAAAGACTAGAGGTTTGTTTGAAGCTGTGTATTCCTTTTTCGGATAAAGAGACACTGGGTTTCTGTTCGATAAAAATGGGGGCGGGGGGGGGGCATTCCCCCCTCACTCAAATAAGCTCCCCTACCCTTAGACGTGCAGAGATCTGAAATTTCCTTGATAGGGGGATGGAAGGGGGTCTGAACGCAACACAAAGCAGGATTTTGAAATGTTTAATTATCTTTTTAATTAAGCTATTTTTAACAAATTTTTGAAGAAAATATTTTTTATCTGGTTTAGAATTACGTTTCAGAGATACGGACACTATAGGGTGTTGGGGGGGACTTATATCATTCTTATATCACAGTGGGCCGCGGGCAACGACGTGCGGAATTTCTGGTTTAATATGAAGCTTAAAGCTCGTTTTATATCAAATTTCAAATAACTTCTACTAGAGACATCCAATTTAAAAAAAAAGGTTGGTGAAAGAGACCTATCTGAATAGATTCTAAAGGCATCCAATCATCAAGATTGCTGGAGGAAGACAATTTAAATAGCTTCTGAGATCATCAAATTCCCTTCCTCTCCCCCCTATCGTCCATACTCTATTTACCAACCAATCCTTATCCCCTCCATCAAATCCTTTACCACTCCATCCCATTTCCTCACTCCAATCTTATTTTCCCATCCATCCCCTTTCTATCTCTAATCCTTTGTCCCTTAATTTCCTCCACTTCCTCCAATCCTCTTACACCTTCAAGATTGTTTTTTTCCAACTCCTTTCACCTTTTTATCCTTTTCTCCTCCAATCCTTTCTCTCCCTCCAATCTTTCCTCAGTACCAAATAGAGTTCAAAGGTATCTTTCTTTTTATTTTCGCGTTACCCCAAAATATAGTTTCTCTTAAACTTTGTATCACAATTTTTTTTTATTGCATAATGCATGTAAACAAATTCTTTAACTTCTAAAATAGTTAAAATAAATAACATCCCGCGTAATGAATAAAATATTAAGGTTTAAATGAGAGATTTGTTAGATTTTACGTACTACGTTAAAATGTCTTCATGTACTCCCCCTATTGAATACCACTGAGATGACAGGCTGGAAGACGTGTTGTGTTTTAATGTGTTTTTAATTTCGCAGCTTTTCTTACTACCCCCTTCTTCACCCTCCAACCACTCACATTTTTCGACACTAATGAGAGACATTACAGTAGTCCAATGGCTTCGTTGGTGCTGACTGACAGCTGACCAAATTATGTATCCCTACGCCGAACCAGATGATTTACAAAAACATGTTTTTAGCAGCTGTCACTTCTGATGATCAAAATTTAGGTATATACCTAAATGTTGACTGTCAACTGTCACCTGTGAGCTGTCAGTCAGCACCAAAGAAGCCACGGGGCTACTGTATATACCTAAATGTTGATTGTCAACTGTCAGCTGTGAGCTGTCAGTCAGCACCAAAGAAGCAACGGGGCTACTGTACCTTATCTGACTGCTAGAAAAGTTACTAGATTTACTTTCACGTGTCCATACGTCAAGTCATGTGATCTGCAGCTGTCGCTTTTGATAGATATCATATTTTTTTTATTTATTTGAGGTATTTAAAGTGCATTTTCTGAACCGAATGATTATAATCTGCACACGACTTACACAACATCCAGTCCCCCGGCCATTAATTCATCAGCGTGAAAGGGGGAAACCCACATTTCTCCGATTATACATTTTTTTTTTAGAACACCATCTTACTACTCGTTCGGGTTATACGTGATGTACTAATTACTCTAATGGTTTAGGTATGGTGAAGGTTGAATTTAGAGGAAGTGTACTCTCATTTACATGGAGAGTGTGGGGAATCATTTAGGAAAAGCTACCTACAGGACACCCGGCTGGGATTGAACCCCCATCTCCCCGTGATCGGCAGTCTATTCTGTTGCGAGAGTAGCGTCTTAGACCATGCGGCCACCAAAATGCGTAGAGGTCTAATAACATGGTAAATTGGGATCAGTGTTGACCGGAAAAAAACAAGTGTTTGTAGTTTTTTTAAATGCCCCTTCCTATGAAAATTGGACTGTGTGGATGAATAAGGTATAGACCGACTCGTTCGCGTAATTAGCTGACGGGCTAGTTTCGTTCTGAGCTAGACTACCGAGTACGGGGGGATCAGGGCTTCGAATACCGGCCAGGTGTACTGAGGATTGGCTTTCCAAAGTCGTTTCTCATTCTCTTTCAACGCAAGGGCGTGAATGAAATCTAATCATCCCTAATTAGGTGACCTGGCGGTCTAGGGGTAAGGTGTCAGACTTCTGTGCTGGGGGTCCGGGGTTCAATCCTCGGTCCCGGCACAGATTTA
>CABEEJ010011209.1:0-11696 GCA_901482245.1 Timema douglasi | reverse complement strand
TGAGTATGAGGGTGATAGTGAGTATGAGGGTGATAGTGAGTATGAGGGTGATAGTGAGTATGAGGGTGATAGTGAGTATGGTGGTGTGGAACCAGGGGAAACTTTCACAAGATAATCAACCAAACCCTGGTGGGCGTTGGGGTAGTTCTCCTTTCAGGAAAAATACTCAATATGCCAGCTGGGAATTGAGCCTGGGACCCTCAGACTCGTGGCCAGGTGCACTGACCACTACACCACGAAGCCGGTTGTAATCTATGGTGACATACTTCCTCCTCTCTTACATGTCTTGTAACGTTAGGGGGACATTAATAATTTATTACGGTCCTCATTGGACGCATTACCTAATCTTATTGTCACTAATGTCATTTCGGGGCTCAAACGGTCTAAGGCGTCACTATAGAAATAGAGTGGACTACCGTTGACGGTGATATTGGGGTTTGAATCCCGGTCAGGTGTACATAGAGTTTTTAAATGATTTTACACTCTCCTTCCACGCAAATGTAGGTAAATGACATCTTAAATCAAACTTGCTTATCTCGAACAAATTAGCGTAATTAATATGACTATATCCCAAAGATTTATTGTGAGCTGGAGACAATTTAATCATTATTTCCACCTTGATTCAAGTAATACCGTACTATTAAAAAGAGTTTGACCTAACTTGCTATTCTAGAATCCCAAACTCCATTATCTCTTTGAATCCCAATTCTCAAATTCGAATTTGAAACTTGGGGGAAATGATTAACATAGTGGGAAATAGGACTATAACAGAATAATAGAAAATATATTTCAAACCATAGTTTAACACATTTTTTATGATACATTCATTATAATAATTATACACGCAATTAAGTGTTAAATTAATGGTCTGGAGCCTGGTTGTTAAGTCTGTAGTATAATTACATTAGGACTGAACCCCCAATAAACACTATTAAAGCTCTAAAATGAATTAAAATGAAAAATGTGAGTAAAAAATCAATCCTGGAATCCAATATTTTTCAAGAATCCTTAAATCCTTATATCCTTTAAGGATTTAAAGCTTTAATACCTACGTTGATGTTGGCTTTATTTGTTAATTCATCATTGCCTGTTCGTGTTATACATTAAGGACAAGAAAGGTTGAATTTAAGGTAAATGTACTCATACTTGCGTGAAGGTAGAGTAGAAAACCACCCTCAGTACACTTACCCAAGATTCAAACCTCGATCTTTCTGTCATTGGCAGTTTAGTCTACCCCGAGAGTAGCGCCTTAGACCATTCGGCCACCGAAATTGATCACACCTATTCTATTCTTGGGTGCAGTAGCAATACAATATTTTGTTTTATATTACTATACGGGGACCCGGTGGTCTAGGAGTAAAGTGTAGGACTTCTGAGCTGGGGTTCCGGGGTTCAATCCTTGGTCCCGGCACAGATTTATCTGATTACCAAACCCTTCCTTCACCTCTGACAAGACTTCTTGTGAATGTGTGGAATGCCAGGCCTCCTAACTGTAGGTCCTTCATTTCATCTCACAATTACCCTACCATTACACATTAGCGTAAGTGCGTACAACCCGAACGGGTAGTAAGACGTGGTGCTAATAATAATAATAATAATAATAGATAACTGTATTTTTCAAACTTTAGTTCATAACAAGACGGCTGAGAACCAAGTAATTAGTCCATTCCCAGACTGATTTTGTTAATTTATTCGAAATGTCAGATGTCTTGATAAAATATTTGGGTTGCTATTTGAAAAATAGATTAAAACATTAACAATATTAACAGAAACTAGCACACGTATTTTTTTTAATGTATAATATAATTGTATTTAAATATTGGCATTACTTGCATCAATAACCAATAATTTTTGTTTTAATCGTGTATTCAAACAAATGTCGAGTCACTACAACTACAGCCTAATTGCAGTCGACATTCCTTCAAGCCACAGGAAAACGTGACCAGGCTTTTCACACCCCTTGTAGCGGTGACCAAGAAACGTTGTCAAGCCCATGCGTCAGTCTGTCTGTCCGCCGAAATGATGACTAATGACGCTCCCTCAGGCGTGTGGGGGCTGTTTTTAATTAAGCGAATTAACATTCAATCCTGTATGACACTGCAAGCCGAAACATGGCTAAATATTTCACATATCGGTTTGAAAAGAGGGTGGAGGGTGAAAAATATTTTAGATGGACTTCAATCGTATTTTTTGTTTATTTATTAGATTAAGCTTCCAATAATTGTTGANCGAAACATGGCTAAATATTTCACATATCGGTTTGAAAAGAGGGTGGAGGGTGAAAAATATTTTAGATGGACTTCAATCGTATTTTTTGTTTATTTATTAGATTAAGCTTCCAATAATTGTTGATTTAAAAAAAAAAAATATCTGTTAATACGTTTGATTTATTCCCGCCTGTGAATTCCTACTTAAAATTAACCCATTTCACCTGATGTTTATTATGTAGATTCTTAATTTGGTTTCAAACAAATGTCCGTCGGAACATTATGAAGGAGGGGGGGCGCAATATTATTACATTTTGTAGCGTGTTTTATCATAGTTTTACCAGTATATTTTAAATTTGTATCTTTTAATAGACCTTGGGTCCATTATTTCAAGGTAGAAAGTGTCAAAAAAAAAGTCCATAAAAGTACTAATTTGTCGATACACACACACACACACAGGTAATCCACATGGCCTAAAGGTGAATTCACACGGTTCACTTTGGTTGAACAATGCGGTTGATTCAACCGAATAGAAACAATGAAATTGAAAGGTCATTTCGATGGACATGGACCAAACTGGTTCATTCGAAAGGAATCGACATTGGTGAACTGTACCGTGGGCGATGCGTCGAAATAATAAAGGGACCATTGTAAGATTTATTGATGGAACTAGCGGAGGGATATCCCGAAACCACTTACGTATTTCCAAATAACACTAGTCTGGCAGGTATTCATACTCATAGAATATGGGGGGGGCACAAAAATTTAAATAAATACGTAGGGGAGAAACTAGTCAGATATAAAATAGTAAAATAACAAGGAATTATCTATCAAAGGTAATAAGATAGCATGATAACTATATACGTGTAATAGGACCCTAACTTTAAGATATACCTAGGCCATGGAAAGGTCCTTTTTTTAACTACATCCTCTCGTCTTTCTTTTTTTTTATTGTATGCCATATTTGACCAGGAGGGGCTTCGACATCCAGGTTCGGTCGCCCTATATGTATACTATTTTCCTCTCTGGTGGCACAGAACGTTAACCAGGGTACACCATAGGATGTTGTCTACACGTCGTGCTCGTAAAGGAGACGATGGTTATTATGATGTTGTGGATCTGGGGTAAGTCTTAACTTAACCTAACATAAAGCAAACTAACCAAACCCTGGAGACCATTCGGATTATTCTACTTAAGGTAAAAAATACTAGAGGTACCAGCCGGGAATCGGACCCAGGACCCCTAGGCTTTTAGCCAAGTGCACTGACCACTACTTTATCACGGGGCCGGTTACTACATCCTTTGGTGAAGTACCAGACACAGCTTAATTGCTATTCAATTAATTTAATTTAATTGAAAAAATGACACCTGAACACGGAAATTGAACCCGGTACCTTTGGGTTAACGCGTCAACGCTCTACCACTGAAGTTGCCCAGGATTCGTCACGTACTCAGAGTGATTCTTCTCTCATAGTGATACTCTTTGGTTGATCTCCGAGTCATCTCTACCCGTAATGTGCATGTTCACAGATCAGAAACCATTGTTCAAGCTAGATAGATAGTTCCTAGTTGCAACTATGCGTCACTGTAACTGTGCATTCCAAATTTGATGTTCACTCTGTTCTACATGTCGGTCACCTCTAGGCTTCCAACACCACCACTAAACAAACATGACAAAGAACATCATTATAAAATAAATAGGTAATACAAATTAATTATAATATATTATTTTAGCACTGCGTCTTACTACCCATTAAGGTTATACGCTTATGGTTTTTGGGATTCGGGTTATATTATTTTATAAGAAATGTACGCATATTTGCGTATAAGGAGAGTGAAAAACCCATTTTGAAAAAACCAACCTTAACATCACAAACAAAATGGCAATTCTCATTTTTTTTTTTTTTTATTAAAATTAATTTGAGGGTATTCTACTTTACATGAGCAGAAATTTCCAATTTTGACTGTATCTCCACAAAATTTGGAGATACGAAATAACTTATCGTTTTAAATATATAATACTTCTTAATATTAAACGTTTTTGTTTGAAATATATTTTTATAAAACCAATAGTTTTTGTCATATAATCAAACATTTATATTTTTTTTATGGAATAATTTGAAATATAACGTCGATTGTTATGCTTTTTTGATGGACAGAGATACTAATATTGATTCATTAGTACTGGAACATTGTATATTATTACATTTATAGTATTTGATGAAGTATTTCTGCAACGATGTATATATTTCGTTCCACAAATACTTCTAGTTTTTATAAAATGTATATTTTAAGATAAAACGGAGAGTAAATCTGTGAGGCGCATTGTTCAATTTATTTTATTTCATTTAAATGTATTTATTTAATCTGGTGAAGTTAAGATGTAACAAATTTTAAATACCCTTAACTTGGTTACACACCCAAATCGGTGGCGTTGTTAACTAACGCACTTGATTCGTGTTGAGTTAGACTGCCGAGGACGAGAATTTCGAGGTTCAAATCTCACTTGGGTGAACTGGGGTGGGTTTTTTTTCTAAATAGTTTTCCACCCTCCCTCCATACATTTCCTCTAAATTCAACCTTCCCATTGCCTAACCCATTAGCGTAACCAGTACTTGAGCGTACTTAAGCATATACCCCGAACGGGTAGTATGATACGGTGCTAAGAAAATAAATTTAAAAAAACTTGGTGGGTGACCTAGCGGTCTAGGGGTAAGGTGTCAGACTTCTATGCTGGCGCCCGGGGTTCAATCCTCGGTCCCGGCAAAGATTTATTTGATTACCAAACCCTTCCTTCACCCTAACTTGTGAATGTGAGGAATGCCAGGCCTCCGCCGTGGTTCGGATTCCACGTTAAACTGTAGGTCCTTCATTTCATCTCACAATCACCCTACCATTACACATTAGCGTAAGTGCGTATAGCCCGAACGGGTAGTAAGACGCGGAGCTAATAATAATAATAAAAAGCTTGGTTACAATACTATCATGAATTAATTTATAGATATTTAAAATTTTTAACAAGTATCTTAATTTGAAACCTCCTTAACTATCCAATTAAACAGAAGGCCCAGATAGAAGCAGAAAAAAAGTAACAGAATCAGAGTGAGTCGCTTGAATGAAATCAGTTCCAATCGACTGAGAACAGACAACTGTTACTCAGAGCACGTAATTCACCCGGTTGAGGAAACAACGGCCAGACGGTCGTCCTCGTGCCTTCATTTCATAAATCTAATAGAATCTCAAACATAAATAAGTAAACAAAAAAAATGAACGAATGAATAAATAAATAAATATACTGAGGATATTATTTAAACGTGAATCTAAATTACATATTACATCAAGGAAAAAAACAACAAGAAATTAATGTTGAATGTTTATTCATAGTAAATATATTTATATAGACGCGAGAAAATATTAAAGATTAGATATGTGTACAGAAGTTAATATAAAAGATCATATCAAAGTTAATATATTCCTTAATATTAGTAAATTTACTTGAAAAATTAAATAAATTTAATTAAATCGTTAGTTCTCAAAAAACCTAATCGCCAAATAATATTATATAGCCCATATTAATAATATATCTCTTCTCTAATAAAAGGAAAATGTATTTACAAATTTATGAGAGTATTTCAAACAATCGTAAGTATATACATATATAAATTTGAATCTGAGAGGATTCTAAGTAAGACCAACAGTTATCGAGGCTTTTATCATTAGTAATTATAAAAAAATAGCCTCAATTAATTTGTCTTTCAAGAAGAAAAAATCCTCAATGAATAAATAATAATGCAAGGACTTGATTACTCACAATGCTATTTTAAATATTAAGTTAATATTTTATATTGTAGCTAAGTATAGGATGAGATTCATAAAAAGTAACATTAATAAACAAATTTAATTATCAGATCATATTACAGAATACATTTTCTATCTATCTTTCAGACAAAAAAGAATTCTTATTGCAATATTAAATATTCGTTATTTATCGGTCTTAGCCATAATGTCTAAATTCAATATAATAGTCTTTGAACAACCTCATAACAATAACCATAGTAAAATTTAAATCCAATCTCTGCTACAACACTATATTAATTTATAAAAAAATAAAATAATAGGACGAAAAATGAATTTTGAAAAAGTTACATTATTTAAAACTAATATAAGACGAAAAGTTAAAATTTTCCTTACATTTTAAATATGCGCTAAGTACTCCTCTACCCAGAGTCAAGTCCAAGAGTGCTGGTCATGTTGCAATACCGGCGCTATATACGCTTAAACCCATATAAAAGAGAAGGCGAGGAACATGGTGGGAGGAACATAATTGGGTCCCAAAGGAGGGGATACACGTGACAAACATAGCTCTGAGAACGAACTCCACTGTTCGAAATTTTTCTCCGATGAACTAGAACTGGCTCTACTTTGCTTCTCAAACTCTCTGGAATGTTCCAATATCCCGCGACCTCTAGCGGTCGCCACTCGAACTTAAGTGGGCTCGGTCAGTTCATTACGCGTCACGGTCTTGCTCGGATGTTTTGTTTTTTTTGTTGCTGGCTCGTTGTTGTGAGGAACTGGGACAATGAAATGGGGTAAGTTGGTCATCCCACCTCGTCTTCTTTCTTCTTGTTTTGTAGCAATTGCTACAATAACGAAAATAATTGAATGTATCTCAAAAATTAAGCTAGTAATATAAAATTAAATAAACCAAACGCACAATCATCATATAAATAGTTCTATCTCATTCATACTTCATATTATTAATTATTCTAATAAATGATTCATACAACAAAAAATATGTATTTTTACATTATTACAAACAATTAATTTTAGAAAACCCATACACACATACAGTATTTGTCTACTTTAACTTCAAAACGCAAGACAAAAGCACAAAGATAAATCTTTATCTTATGCATTTAAATAATTCTCTTTTATAAGGTCAAATTTCAGTATGGATGAAAAATATAAAAAAAAGTAAGATTTTTAGAAATGATTGGTGATCGCGGGGCCTTTTGATAATGTCGTAAGTTGATCAGAGCTCAAAAGAGGTTGCGGACTCATGTAAATAAACCACCCGTGTGGTGTTCGAATTCTGATATCCCCTCATCATCGGAAAATAAACTGCATCTTGTCCCCGTGTGGGATATTCCCTTGTTTTTACGGGCGTTCCTTCTAATTACTATTCTGAACATATCCCACATGCTGCTCAACGCGAACATCTCGTTCGCCCACGAATATTTCCTGGGGAGGGGGAAGAGGGAGGTTGACGTATTTACCACCTTCTACAACTTAAATTAAAGCAATAAATCTAATTAACATATCTGGACAGACTAACAAACTTGGTGGTCCAGGTTCCGGTCTTGTCGACGTAATCACATTAGTCAATCGTGTGCCCTTTGTCACGGTTTCTATTTATCCAACTGCCACGAGTAGCCATTGTGTTGTTCTCGCCGTTGTTCGAGATTGGCTTGAGGTTTTTTATGTTATAATGTTATGGTGTTTATCAAATATACTTGATAAAGAGACGAGAGTTGTATTCTTGGTTCTGACCCTGGTACGCGAAGGTTCAATCCTGACTGGAGACAGCAGACCCCATTTGACCCTGTTCCATTATGTATGATTAAGTATAGAGAAGTTTCCTAATATATCTGATACATCACAAGGTATACATCGGAAGCTACGATGTATCGATCATATTGTATCGATATATTGGTTATTTCTTATATATTGAATTACATTGGTATGATCGAGTTGAAAAGGTGATATTAAGATGGCTGCTCTTCTGTAATGCTATTCTTTGCCGCTTTTTAATGTTTTATTTATCTGTTAGAATAGCAGACAAGTTTAATAAAAAATAGGACAAATATAATACAACAAAGTGTTCCATTTATATTAATTCACAAGCCCTGAAGTGTAGTCCAATTTATGAACTAAATAGATAAATTATTATTATTATTACTAGCCTCGCGTCTTACTACATGTTCGGGTTCTACTTACTTAGGTAAATGTGTACTGTAGGGTGATTGTGAGATGAAATGGAGGACCTACAGTTTAACGTGTGATCCGAACCACGGTGGAGGTCTGGCATTCCACACATTCACAAGATGTATTGTCAGAGGTGAAGGAAGGGTTTGGTAAACAGATAAATCTGTGCCAGGACCGAGGATTGAACCCCGGACCCTCAACACAGAAGTCCGACACCTTACCCCTAGACCACCAGGTCACCCAAATAGATAAATTGATCGATATAGCGTAGATTAAAACATCGATATAAGTACATCGATGTTTTTTGTAAATAGCTTTATGTATTTTTTATTCTTATTAGTGATGTTTCCGGACGGATTGAGTCGCTGTAAATCAGGTCAGTAGCGATTGTGAACTTGAAGCACCTGCGAACATTTAGTCTAGATGGTTCCAAAGTTTGTCGTAAGTTTAGCCTCGTTGTTCGTCTGAATCTCATTCAACTAATGGACAAGTCAACTCCAACCCGCTCCGGTGGTCGCATCATCTAATGCGTTACTCTAGCACCATACTGAATTGCCTATGAAGGGGGAGATCGGCGATTGCATCCCAGTCGGATATATTAAGGGTGTTATTTCCTAAACAGGTTTTCCCACTCTCCCTTCAAGTAGATGCGTGTGGACTTCCTCTAAATGCAACCTTCATTATCCCTAACACATTAGCGTAAATAACACATATGTTTATAGCCAAGTATTAAAATTCCCTAAATTTTCCTTATTTTTGACTAAATTCCCACCCACTTCAGTGGTTGCATGATCTAACGCGCTACTCTCGCAGTAGATGATGAAGAGATCGAATTTCGATTCTCGTTCGGGTGACCTGAGGGTGGGTGTTTTTACAAAGTGGTTTTACACACTCCATCCAACCAAAATTTTGTACACTCCCTCCAAATTTAGCCTGCCTAATCCTTAAAACCAGCGTAATTAATAAATAAGCGTATAGCTTAAACGGGTAGTAAGGCACGGCGATAAAAAAAAAACACTTGACATTTCGTTCTTTTTCCTGATATCAAAAAATTTCCCGGGTTTTTTCCTGTTTATCTTGCTTGTAGCCACCATGTCATAGTAGGTACTGGATTAATTTTATTTTTGTTTCTAAAACCGGGATGGCCGTTGTCCACCCATCTCCTCATATTGCTACTCATTGGAGGCACCCTACAGTATCACTGTGGAAAGACACGGTTGCCGAACAAAACAAGAGTAGAACCTAAACTTGGTCACGTGACGATCTTCAAGCCAATCGCGAGAAATCAGCGCGAACCGCGTTTGTTATTCTTAATTAATAGAGTTACTCTCAGCTTTGGCCATGCTAGTCCGTAAAATCTCCAAAATTTCCAATCCATCCGACTCAAATCGTGTATGAACCTACAAAGTTAGATAGAAGCTGACGGCTGCATAAACTGTTGGGAAATGATTTTGAAATAACTCGTTAAATATAAAAAACCGTGATCTGTTTCACTACGCAAAGCAATGATAATTATTAAAAAACATTAATCATAACAATAATCTAAAATATCCGTCCACCCACTAGAAAATGTAATATATTGATAACCAGGTGTTTTAAGGTTTGTGTTTCAAAGCCTTATGGGTCAACTTATGTTTCTTCTTGCGCGTGAATTGCCGCGTTACTCAAGAAGATCCCAATTTCCGGCGAATTTATGAGCCAAGCTTTATACTTTTTTTATATGTCAAAAGTATTTTTAAGAGGTAGACCACCAAGATGCCAAAAATTGGTAGAACATCTTGCGCTTAGAGGCGGTGAACATTCTAACTACCTTGTGAATTTTTCTTCAACCGCACCAATCAGAGGTCACTTAAACAACGCGCACTCTACCTGCCTTGTGTACTGTATGAGTTTCACATGTCACTATATGAAAACATTGTACGTCAATCATCAATAGCAGGTCGTGTGTTGTCCACCCTCAATCTCATCTCTGTGTTTGACATGTCCACCCACCCGCGGCGTCATATTTTACACCTGAAACATGGCTGGTTCGATGTTGGCAGTATTGTATCAATCATCGCGGTCTGCCACTGGATGAAAATGTCTGTGGAAGATTCACTGCTCTCACCTTGCCAGCAATGAGGTTTAAATCAAAATATCTACTCCAAACATACCGCGGGATTCAAATGATGGTGCGTATTTATTTATTTTAATTATAACATCCAACCCTGAGCTATTAACATATTAATCTAACGCAATAGTTTCTAATCTTTTGCAGATTGTAGCACCAAGGCTTGTCTTAAGACCATCATGACTATTTGATACTATTAATGCTTTTAAACACTAGTCTCTGTTTATTATGGTCTAACTAGGTCATTCATATTTATATAAAGTTTTCCCGTCTCGTCATTTATTAAAGTGACTTAAAAAAAGCTTTATTCGTATAAGTTTTTGGCGAGGGATACATGGCAAGAAAGATGTTATATTCTGGAATATATCAAGTAAGTGTGACGAGGAAGTTTTTATATTCTAGGCTATGTATGATGCTTAGTTAGTAATTTATTATCCCACCACTAAGGATTCCACAATCAATCTTCAGAAAGCTACCCGCTGATTTCTAAGCTAGACATTTTATGGGGCATAAATTATATTAAAGAAATTATTAAAGAAAACACTTGTTCATATTGCTCTTTATTTGTTTTTGTTTTTTTGATTAACCTCAAATTTATTATTTTGATTCTACACTTGAATACATTTACGAACCTCCAGTGTATAATTATTGTGTTTGTTTTGCTGTAAAAGAAAAGCGGTGATAATATATTTTATAGAGCGATAAATAGTAACGTTTCGTCAGATACGATATATTGCGCTGTAAAGTGGACTCCTAAAACGTTCGTAAATATGCGTTTGGAACTAAAATATCCTTCCGCGTAAACAAACTTCCCAACGTAAAACACATATTTGGGATGAGCATGTGCTGAAACTAATTGATAAACAGAAAGTTTAGCTATGAGCACACAAATCAGGAGTCAGTAATGCATAATACTCTAACTAATCAATAATATAATTAAATTTGACAGAGTTTAATTTAAAATTAATGCTTACACACTCTATGATAATTGGAAGTCGAAAATGCATTGCTGTACTTACAAAAGTACGCCGCCTAACATTTTCTTGGGCTAGTTCAATACAATTCACCTCATTCCACCTTACGCCTAAAGTGAGCTAGTTCTATCCAGTCCAACTCATTAAACCCTATCCCTATCTTGAGGTGATTCTATCCAGTCCATCTCATTACACCACAATTATTTCTTGAGGTGGTTATATCCAGTCCACATCATTACACCATATTCCTATCTTGAGGTGAATCTATCCAGTCCACCTCATTACACCATAATTATTTCTTGAGGTGGTTATATCCAAACCACCTCATTACACAATATTTATTTCTTGAGATGGTTCTATCCAGTCCACCTCATTACACCATATTTATTGTTTGAGATGGTTCTATCCAGTCCACCTCAT
>CABEEJ010011208.1:0-11698 GCA_901482245.1 Timema douglasi | reverse complement strand
ACCATTACACATTAGCGTAAGTGCGTACAACCCGAACGGGTAGTAAGACGCGGTGCTAATAATAATAATAATAATAATAATAACACCAACACAATTAATACAAAAGTCCAAATAACTGAAACACTATACTACAAATAGTGCACACTATCTATAATAGCCTCTATTTGAGGTCAAAATGTTATTGCAAAATTTTAAACAAGAGTGCAATAATTATTATTATCTATAAATAGTGATTCAATGATTTCTATTCATTACAGCTCATGATTAAAATGTGACCAACTTGATATTTTATTCATTTTTCTGACCACTAGTTAAGTAAAATAACGAATATATGGGGCTGAAATTTGTTACAACTAAAAAGAATCTGAGATGTACACAATGAAATATTTATAATATTGACTATACCAATATTATTAATATTTCATTGTGTACATCTCATGTGAATGTCTAGTCATATGTACAGTATAGTACATGCACAATCATACCGTTCCCTTACGGTGTAGGCAAGAAACTTTGCACATGGCTAAATAAAAATTCTGTACTTAATCCCTCCTCATTAGCTTTCTCCACACTTCCCTATCCTTACATACTCCCTTCAATTAACAACATCCATACAACAAATCATACATGCTCTTAATGTTTCTCTGTCTCACACATTAATCTACCACATTTAGCCACGTCTCACATGGCCTACCTCTTCCTTTTTAACCACAACACACTCTACCTTCATATATTTTCTTCTTCACTAGATCCACACTCATCCTCTCAACACGCCCAAACCAACATAAGACGCTTCTTTCCCATGGATTCCGTTTCAAACTGAAATCCCTCAGCCCCCCATTCCAATGGCGTGTGGTGAATATTTTAATAGGGTAAGCTATCAAGATTTTTTATATGTGAATATTAAATTTTATATTAAATATATTAAGTTATGTACCTTATTTGTAATTGAGCTGGATGCTTCTATTCTCCTTAGCAAATTACTCAATAACGAGGTCGTAAAATTGTGGATTTTGACTTAATTGTTTGTAGAAGACCTTTTTTCAATGGATTGCACTGACAAATCTGTTAGCCTCCCTTGATCTTCTGAATTGAGTGCATAATTTTTTATTCTTTTTAATGCTGAGAAACTTCTCTCAACGGAAGTACTTGTTTCCGAGATGGTTACAATAAGTTAACACCGTTCTACCACTTGACAATATGCTCTTTGTAGATCATTTGATTTAATAAAAAATAAGCAAATCACTGACATTTTTGTGACGCAAATCCTGTGAACTGTAGGTGACTACAAGCTGTGATCTTAAAGAAGGGAAATTAAACATACTACCAGAGCTGTCCTTTAATCCCCGGAAAGCCATTTCGGTGCAACCGCGCTTGTATTGCTCAAAATTATTTACATGTAAAAGTTCTATAAAACAAAATGGGTCCAAGTTATTGGACCTATCACTCGGCTGTATTATAAGTATGTCCAAAATATTACAGTATAGGCATTTGTAATATATTTTTACATCAAAGGTGTCAGAATTTCTTGGACTTTATTTCAGGCTCATTTACGTCCGACTCTTCGTTGGTTTTTGTCCAGATTCTCTAAAATTCTTCAAGCTTGTTTTTCGATGGATCTTGAAATTCCTTTTCTTTGTTTATGCAATAACCGATGTCATTAATTTTGACTTGCAATATATAAAATAGTCTATCATTAAGAGGGAAAATATCAGCAAATGTATTCTGTAGAGAGTTAAAATTGAAATCGTGCATCGATACTTCAAATCCACTGGCAGCAATGTTCGCTTCTGGATCTGTAATCTTGCCAAATAACGAAATTAGTTGATTCCTAAACTCGGAAACAGTTTCAACCCACCCATCTAAAATTTACTCTTAAAAGCCTTTTCTTCATTTCTTCATCCAGAGCTCGTGTTTCTTTGACTGATTTTTGATGCTAGGCCATTCAAAGTAGGAAAATAGGAAAATAAATTCTGCAGTCTTTGATAAAGGACACGCCCAGCAACAATACAAGATTCAGCCGGTGAGCGAAGCAGTGTACAAAAATTGCATTCGGGAATGTATCTCTTACTTTGGACTGCAATCCATTCAAGTGCCCAGCCAATACCACAGCCCCGTCGCAGCTTTGTGCGATCAGCTTTTGTTCACAACCCTATTCCTGTATCAATTTCACAACATAGATATATAGTATTTCCGTTGTTGTCTCATCGAAAATATTTCCGAAGCCCAAAAATCTCTCATGTACCTGTCCATCTTAAGTAACATAGCGAAAGACAGAAGGCAATTGGGAAAAATTGTTTACATCTGTTGTTTCATCCAGTGTGATGAAAACAAAATTGGTTTCATTGATTTATTTTTTTATATTAGACAGTAACACATTTGAAAGGGCATTGATCAAATCAGTTTGAATCAAATTCGATGCTCCCGTAAATATAGATGAATGTTCTAAATGGTTCTTCAATTTTTCATCATACTGTAGCAAGTCAATCAGTTAGATTGGACATCTACAATTAAAAGAATTCTATAATTCATTAATTTATGCAACAAATAAACTATATTCTCATATTTAATTGAGTCTACTCTGAAGATACAGTCTAATAAATCTACGTTTCTCCCTACCTTCAAGCATTCAAGCACGTGGTTGGTAAAAAAATACTGACTTTTGTTAAATACGGGAGTAGATATCAAAGAAGAGAATTAATATTGACATAGTTATGAATAAAATTACTTTAATGCATTTATTTTCTCATTGGATGAAGTCAAAAAAGATTTACTTACGCCGAACATGTGGTCAACATAAAAAATATAGTAAACTACATCTATATCACCAAATATTATTAAAATAATAATGGATCCTGAATAACATAATTAAAACAGATATATTTCTATATAATATGCCTTGCTGAGTACTAACATCCTTTGGATGTCTGCTGATTCTTTTCTCCCACATATGAAGCTCAATACAGCTATTCAATAATGGCTGCTCCACGTGTTCTCGTATATAGTTCTCTTGAAGAAAAGAAGTGCTCGTCAGCATTGACGCAGGTGACCGGCGGCACGCCAACGAACCTGGTGGTAAACCAAGGAAGCTTCTTCCTACCTCTCCTTCGTACGTGAATTCCTCGTGTCAATTCTTTTTTTATCCCACCTTCCTTCGTAGTTCCTTTTCTATGTTCTTATATTTATCGTTCCCTCTACCTTCTTCCTTTCGTATCAGGTTGACCACTATATAAGGGGTCGCGTCCCAGCTCACAATATAGCAATTTACTGTATCTCTGTATTGAAGGAAGGACTCCAGGTTCGTCACGACAGCGATGAAGATGAAGGCGTCGGATTCACCGTCACCTTAGACGGCATGACCGTTATTCAGTAACCGCCTACGAAGTCAAGGCCGTGGGGTTCATCGCAGTCATGGATGGAACCACAGACTTCGCTGGTTTTTTAAAAGTATTCTACCGTAATAAACGAGTCCTTATGACTTTGATAATTTTGTTTATAAAGATGAGTTATTTCTGATTGCCCCTCTTTAGTTTTTTTATATTGTCAGAGACGATTTTCTGTTTGATAGTAGGTCTAGTTGACCGTTGATCATGTTCAAATCTTGTTGACTTGCTGACTCAAGTTTCAGTTTATTTGTTTTAAATATGGTGTCCTTTAGAATGCCGGACGCATCCTATAGTTTATTTGTTTCAAATATTGTAATTACGTACAGAAATCTCTGTTGAAATATATTTATGCCTCCGACGCAGATAGCGTGGATAACTTATAATGTCTTAATAATGAACTTATAATATTACACTAGTTCCTCTAATATATATATTTAAATCAGAATGTGTCATGATGCCTTGAACGGCGTGAGCAGCAGCTCAGGTTATGGATGGCTAGCCCCAGGTTGTCAGTTTGTTTATCTTGTTCCATTTCAGTTGATAGATACCTGTGTTTTAGGTTGGTCAAGTAATCACGCTTCACGTGTAGTATTAGCTACGGTGCGCAACCCAGGGAACTGCACTAGAGTCATAGTGGGGTCCGCGCAGACAATTTTCTTTAAATCTTACCTTTCGATATATTTCTAGTTTTGTGTTCTAAAGGCTCATGCCTTTAGAATTTTATGTACTATGAAATGCCCTGGCAGTACCAAAGGGTAATGTGACCAGCCATAGTACTTTTGATGACACCTGTTTCTTAGCCATCGACTGCTGTTATTAACAGCCGGTTATCCTAAGTGTTCAATGGATAATATTTTGAAGGCCCCATCAAGCACAGCCTGGGTTAAAGTTACTTGTATACCTTGTCATATGTTTTTCTGTTAGTAATTATTGAATTGTTCTACTTCATAGAATTTACTTCTACCTGTGGCCTGGCGAATACGCAGCCCGAGTAGCCACAGTCTGATTGGATCAAAACCCTTAATCGTTTCGTCTACATTATTGTAAACCATTGCTATCTTAACCTTGGTTTTTGTTATCAATAAATCTTTATGTTTTTTCAATCTTTGTTCTAATCAATTTATATAATATATGTACCCTGTAAGTAACCAACTGTTACAATAATAACTTAAAATATTCACTAGTTCTACGTAATACCTTTATTGAAAGACTCACTCGATCCTTCCTGGCTTCTAATGCCAGTTATTGCCGTGCTAAATAACAAACTGCATCAATGAATCGCTTCTTAATTTCTTATCTTCCTAACAAGTTCATTATGCTGCGAATCCAATATTTTTTCTGTTCATCGAGCATTAGATCAGTTCTAGTTTTACTAAACGTTTTTTCAGCAATCATGGCTTGTAAATGATTTTGGGACAAACTGTGGTTTTTAATGGATGTGTGTATGTTGGCCATGTCATTGTAACCAGTACTGTTCCAAACATACTTGTCAGTTGAAAAAAGAAGACCAGACCAATAGTATTACTTTTGTACGTGAGGACATCCCGTCAACCATTCATTATTATTGAACAAATGTGAGCTGAAACGCCTTAAACATGATTTTACTTTTGTACTTATGTTCAGTTCAGGCGTAGGTATACCACATTGTATTATTTGTTTTTCTCCTGGAAAGTACACGAAGCAAAGCCATGTTTTAAAGTGTTACCTATGACGCAATCACATTTTGGTTGATCTGTAGATCCTCATGGTCTCGACTGGATATCCATGCTTCTCGACGGTTTAATACGTAAGAAGCAAGATTGCTTACTTCGACGTCATATTCACTGTGAATACCACGTTACACAACTCACACATATAACCTAACACAATACATCAATACGTTAAAAAGTATAACCATTATTGACTGGTGATTGTTTTAAACACAAAATAAATTTAATTTTTATTTTACTACGGTTTCGGTCACATATAGTAAGTAAATAATCAAAGTATGTGTGGTATTTTAGGAACAAAAGGGTCCGCTCCCAAGGTATTGCGGCTCCTGTGGCGATAACACCCGAGAGCGACCGACTGCACACGAATACACAGCTTAGAGGAACGTACTACGCAGGCGCGGCGCTATTCGCTCACAGACCACAGTCATAGTCGGAAGAAGCAAGATCTGTCGCACTTGCACATGGAGCTTTGTATGCAGAACAAGGAACACATTCTATACCAAACATTACCATATCAATGATTAAACTGACACTCATAATTTTTTTTTGCTAATGGTAATTGTATTTCTATATCTATACGACTATAGGCAAGCAATGCGTACCTTGCGTCTATGGAATACACACCACTGACCCATTCGTTACTGACTCTGTTCATAAGAGTTTTTCCACACACCTTTCATGTATTTATATAATTCCAAGCACATTCGCCTTGCTTTTATATTTCTTTTGACCAACCCATGCTTCATATCCATACAACAATATTGGCATCAACACACTTTTTATACACTACCATCCTTGCCTCTTTCGACACATAATCATTCACTTGTTTTAACAGTATTCCATTTATACTAATCTGACTATCATTTCCCGATTCATCCTTATAAAAAACTATCACCCTTTGTATGTAGATTAATTCTGCATATCACCCCATTCAAAAGATTTAATGCAATCTGTAAGTCACGGTATCATCTGCATATAACAGCACTCTCCCATTCACATTGTCGATTTGTACATTAACCGCGTCCTCACAAGTATTCCTCATACCCTTAGTTCTGAATACATCAAACAACTATGGAGAAAGAACAACCTTGTCAACGCTCTGTTCAATGTCAAACAATTCGTTCAAAGCTATACATCCACACCATACTCTCCAAGAACCTTCCATAACACACACCAATTCACCTGATCGTACTGGTAAGTTTTCTCCAAATCAATTAATGCGCAATAAACGTTATTCTTACTGCCATACATTTCTCAATCATTTGCTGCAATGCAGATATCTAGGACATGCAACCTCTACCTGACATGAGACCACAGTACACACCACAGATATCTGGGACATGCGACCTCCACCTGACATGAGACCACAGTACACACCACAGATATTCTGGGCCATGCAACCTCCACCTGACATGAGACCACAGTACACACCACAGATATCTGGGCCATGCAACCTCCACCTGACATGAGACCCCAGTACACACCCCAAATATCGCCCACAGTTCTTTCACGCACCCTCTCAATTAAATCTCTCCCAAAAACTTTGCCTGGAGTGCTCAACAAACAAAATTGGCCTATAACACTTGCATTCACTCTTACTGACTTTGCTTTTGTACAAAGGAACAATTACAGTATTCTTCCAGTCATTAGGAACATTCGGAATAAGACTACACACAGTGAACACCTCACAACATCTTGCAAGTAGTGCCATGTTCCCATACGTAAGCATTTCACTTGTGATCCCATTTACAACCGCAGCCTTGCCATTCTTTAACACTTTAATAGCCTTTAAAAAATAAACCTCCGTAATTCTTTCATTTATTATAACATTTTCCCTATTTTATGCTATTTCCTCTAGGTTTTCACCATACAATTACTCAAAATACTACCTCCAGCGCTTTCTTATATTGTTTTCATTCCAGATCACACCACTTTCTTTTTGAATGTCATAGGTATTCCCATTCACTTCTTTTTTCGCTCTGATTACCCATCTTCTTATTTTATTCCAAATTATTCTGCATTCTTTCTCCTTCTTTTAATCTCATTTGCTCTTAACTCTTCTTTAATACTTTTATTGCATTCATCTTTTTCTCTTTGTATATGTCCCACAACTTCTTACGTTATATTTCACTCTTAGCAGCAATTTTTCATTCGTATGCTTCTTTCTTTTCTCTCACAGCCTATTTCACCTATTCATTCCACCATGCATCTCTTTTTAAGTATCCCACCACCGCATATCTGTGCACTCAACTACTACTTTTATTCTATTCCAAGCCCTTTTTATATATCATTAGAATTTATTTTGACATTCTATTCGTGTTTTTGTAAAGCTGATCCCCCCCCCACCCCCCACCCCATATTGCGTGCTCGCACGTTTATCCTGCAGCTTTCCACTTTCACTCTTATATTGCGTATAGTAATATTCGTGTGCTGTTTCCGGGTTGGAGTGAAAGGTGTTGTCCTGCCTCCTTCTTGTTTGCTTGGCTGATGGAGCGTTTCGAGCAACTGGTGATTACGTCCAAGTGATACCTACAGTGAATATGAAGAAATAAGTCGGGGTCTGGAGAAGACCACGAATGAGACGAAGAAGAATCCCGGAACCGGAAAGTGACCGACTCCGAGCGGAAGGAAGTTGGCAATGATTGTCGGGGTATCCACCGTCAACGGAAGGCTTGTGGAGCCCGTCTAGGCTGGATGAGTGGAAGTTTCCATTCGTGGGGGTCGAAAACTCTTCCAGTCAGAAAGGAGATCATGCCGATTGGCAACTGGTCCTTCATAACCCCGAAGGCCGAGTCTTTTAGTGGCTACAGCCCTCTCAAGGAGCAACAGGACCGCAGGCGCAGCCAAAATCAGCAGAGCTACTTTAACTCCCGGCCAGTACGAGTCACTTGCGGGAGACAATCTGGCCCTCTCCAGGGCCAACAAGGCTGGCGTGACCTTCAAAATTACCGGATTTATGGGCACAATATACAGCCAACCAAGCGTTGGCGAAGTCGGTGGGGCCCCTCCAACTACAGGAGATGAGAGTGCCACTGGGGGGCTGCCACCAAAAGTAAATTGCCCTTCTTGGGGTGAGTGATTATCCAGCCCTTTCCAGGGCCAACATGGTTGCCAGCATGACCTCCCCAACTACCAAGGAGGTGAAAGCAAGTGGAAGACAAAAGGTGGATTCGGCCCTTCTAAGGGCCGATCAATGCAGCAAGAGTGAATCCATTGGGGCCCCTAGACATACCGGAGGGGAGCGTGACACTAGCAGAGCCATCTGGGCATCCGGTATGACTTATTTGAGCCTTGGATTGGGGATTAGTGCTGGGCCACTGCAAAGCGTCTGCAGTAATGCCAGTGCGGGCGATACCAGCGGTGCCCCTCCATATACTGGAGGTGTGAGTGCCACTGATATACAAAAAGAACTGAAGGCCCGTTTCAAGGCCAACAGCCCACAAACTGGGGAAAGGAAGTTGAAATCTCCGACCATAACGATGTGTGGAAGCCCAATGTTGCCAACGTAAGCCCTGACCAGGGAGATCCTAGCAGTCATTCGCTGACAAAGACCAATGCTAGTGGTCTTGACGCAAGCGTTATCGCAAGGGCCACATAAAAACCACATAACTGTTGGCACCTCTCGTCAAAGGCTGTAGGTAGATAAAAAACGTCCGTCTAAACTCTCTTCAAAGTCGGAAGATCGGGTCACACGCTTCACACCTGTCTACAGCTCATGTGGGTCCGTGGACGTTAAGGTACTGTCTTCAGGACTAGAACTCTCGTTGATGCGTGATATGTCAAGCCAGTGATCAGATGATAAGACTGATACGTTTCAGACCGTAAGACCCCGCCAAAGAGGTAAGGCTGGCAACACCAGGAATCTACCAGGGGGCAACCCAAACCATTTGTGTGGTAGCTCTGTTGATGAAATGGAGGGCGATGGTGGCCGGGGACAGGGTGCACCAGCATTGGGCAAAGATGGGAAGTGGCGGAAGCCTGAATGTACAAACGTTAGCCGTGCCTCACCCCAACCTGGTAATAGCTGCTCTGGGCTGGCTCACAAAGCCCCGAGGGGATGATCCCTCCCACCATTTTATGTGATGTGGAAGAATACTCCAAGGTAGCGAGAGCCATTCAATCCATGGTTAGTGGATCTGTGGAGGTGGTCAGGCAGCCGGGAGATTGAGTGCGCCTCCAGTGCGGGTTGGAGGAAGCTTACCACGCCCTCCAGAAGTTATTGTTTAGCTTGGAGATCCAGCATTGGTCCTAACAGCTGGGATGGGAGCGACTGGTTAGGGTCGTGATGAAGGGACTCCTGACATGGACAAACCCTGGCGACATCCAGGAAAAACTGGTGGAGTTTAGTTTCTCCATGAAATCCACCATTCAGATGCTCTCACAGTGGAAACGGGACCAGAATTTCAGATAAAGGCCATGGTTGATAAACTTCATTGTCACTCTGACTCCCGGGGAGCATACTTCAAGACTATACTCCATATCAGTCATGTGGGGGCTCCGCGTCAAGGTGGAGAACTATAGGACTCCCAGGGGTCCAGTTAAGTGTAAAAACTGTTTACGGTTTGGGCATGTATCGAGGGATTTCCGCGAAAGTCTGAGGTGTAGTTTACATGGTGGTGACCACGTGAGGGGTGGGTGCCTGGAGGAGAAACGATTCCCCCCACTGCATTGCTTGGGAGCCCATTCCTCGAAATGGTGGGGCTGTCCTACATACAGGTCCTTGCGGGTAGCAAGCTGGAGAAACGGAGAACTTCATGTCAAAAAGGGATCTCATTTTGTAGGTTCAACTCAAGAAGAATACGCCCGCTGAGCACGCCAAACGTCCTGGAACCTCCTAGAGAACCACAGTTGGAACCAGATTTAATAGTATCAACGACGGACCAAGAAAGCATCTTGCCTGCAAGGACCTGGTCGAGATCCGACAGTGAAACCAGAACCAGATTTGATTTTCCATCGCACCTGGCCACCCCAGAACGCTTATCTCAACCAGATTTAAGGTATTTAACCCATATAGCCAGCCAGGAACCACGTGCAACTTATGCCAGACACCACCCGAAGAAGATGGACCAGGAACAGAACTTGGACGCCCAACTGCAAATGTTACAAGACTCAATAACGGCAATGGAGGAACGGTTCTGCCAAATAACCGACCAATTTGGCGAAACTATTCAGGCTGCACCGACCCCTGGTGCTGGGGCTCCAAATCATTCTACAAGTCAACCCCCACCGATGTAAAATACTTTATCGAGGAATCAGCCTGGGCTTCCCTGGAGACCGTCAACACGGCTACACTTGCCACCACGCAGGAGCAAGCCCTCCGTTTAGCCTTAGCTGCCAAGGCCAAGCTGATGGAACTACAACCAGGTCGCGAATCCCACGAGATCAGATTCCTAGTAGGAATTATGGCAGATTATCCACAGCTGACCCTTTGCAGCCAACAGAAGCTCCTACACCGGACAAACATGGTGTTCATCATGATCACCAAGTCATGGAGTGAAGCCACCCAAGCAGCAGGAGATGCTGCAATGGCCGCAATTTACCCACCGAGGTTTCAGCCCCCAGCTATACTGCAGATCATCTACCGAGATTGGTCAGCTCCAAGAGCCTCGAGAAGACGGGGTTCTGGGAGACACAAGAAGTAGGGAGATGGTGGAAACGCCTTCATCTTGAACTTAGGACCTCATGGGTGTTTGGCCACACACAAACTGCTAGATCAAGTAAAATGTTAAATATCTGTATTTTAATAAATTGTAACCATTGTACTCTGTAATTATGTTTCCCAATAAAGGAATAGGCCTTTAGCCTGGGTTTCCGTTCTCGCTTTTTTGGTGAGTCCTGTCGGACCTTCCATCGCTTTTTCCTGTCACCTCCGATGGGTATAAAAGCGGTGGGAGACCTGACTCAGGACTCAGTCGGAGAAGGGGGAAGAGACCCAACCCATTGGACCAGTGTCCACCACCCACCTCTATTCTTCCGCAACATAATAAGATGCTAAATAAAATCAATTTGGATTCATGTTTATAAGGTTTTATTCAGATGTAAAAATATAGGATAAAAAACTCATGAAAATATTAACTTGCTATTTTAGGATAGTTTTCACTTTATGAAGATAAATGCTAGAAATCTATCATGTAATAATTTTCGTTGTGTTCTAAAATCCCAATTTATCATGAGGCCAATACAGACGAGTCAAGAAGTGTGAAATTAATCTAAAGCTAGACAGAAAGCACTTTCATTCTCCTTGAGTGTTTCCTCGCGAACTTATCTACATCTTGAAAATTATCCACAGTAGTGTTTCTATGAATGGTAGGTTCAGCTAAGCCATTAATTTTCTTGCCCCATAGTGGATCGAAGTTAGGATTTTATTCTTCTGAGGGTCGAGAATGATCGTTCCCCTGTGAGTTACATGTTGTAACAGGCACTGTGAAGTACAACATAAGAGTCAAAAGCACGATAAACTGTTCCCCTTCCTTCCACGACTCATCTATTCGCCCATTTAATCATTTATTTATTTTTATCCATTCTAACATCTAGAGGCTAGCTTGGGATTTAAATCTACTTACATACTTGTGTCTACATAATGTATTATACAATATCCAG